>JAIGNY010004421.1:235000-253108 GCA_020152595.1 Chiridota heheva
TGATAACGTTAAGTCAATGGGGATTTTTGATAAAAACGCGGGGGAAATTTTTGAGAGGAAAAAACTGATATCAAATGAATGTTTATTAGATTTGACAGAGCACTTTTCAATTTCACCGTGGACTTCGCGATGAAATAACAAATGACTTCTGTTGACCTTTTAAACAGTCCTCTCGACACATGACTCTGTGTTGGCTTAGTCATCGCTGATACCGTGTACATACATCATACGTTACATTACACACATACTATCGTGCTCTTAGTAAAGATCCCATTAATATAACGTCATCACAATCTTAAAATGGCTACCTCCATGGATCTTAATGAATACGAAGCTCCAAGTTTTGGTGTATTTTCTTATTTCACCAAAAGTCCAGGATATTGCCGGACTGATGAAAAAGAAAGCATGTAAACTGCAAATCGGAAAATGGTTTATAGCTATTATACCACCTCTGACACTGATGCCTACCCTTTGCGTACAATCACGTATACATTGATGCAATATCACCACACCATTCTGTGAGGCCATTGACTTCTGAATTAAAAATGGCAGGGGCTATACTTAGAAACGGTGCACTTTATTAAAGAGCACATTATTCATAACTTGATTACAAAAAACTTGGGTACGCAATTACGTGTGAATGGCTATGTGGAACTGAAGAGCAATAGTGCTTTTCTGGCGAAAGCTGTCATTGTTAAAACATAAAAAAGTTTGGAAGTATCACTTACGTTTTGGCTATATCCAGGTGTGTCTAGAATTATGTTCTTTATTCGAAAACAAGAGCACCTTTTGTTCCTTGCCCTACTAGACTAGGGAATTTTTTTTCTATCTTTGTATGTTAACGGACTGTAAATTGCAGAGTACAATCGACCCGTACTTGATGACGGTTGTGTTTTAATATCATGTCATAATAAAAGCAGACATTTTTTTTAAATAAATTCAACTCGATATCTTTACTCTGAAATTGTCGTTGTATACTTGATTGATGTAGGCTTACAAATCAAACTGTTATCTAAAAACTTTTTTTTAATCACCCTTATCCTCTCCTGATTAAAAAACGTAGTTTTGCAAAAAAAGAGACGTACCTTCCTTCATCAACAACACAAAAAACATCGGCAACAACAAAAACTCAAACTTACCGATGTAAAGGTGTGAGGTTTCAATCCAAATGTGCCTTCTCTCCGCTCGTCGATATCAGACCGCTTCTGTATCACTCATATAAATTTGTACATTTAGTGATTAATAAAAGACAAACACGATTCATTTAGATACAAGACATTATCTATTAATATAAACTGTACGAAGCACGTTCAGCTCCCTATTTTCTTTTTTTAGGGAACGTTTAGACAAAGTTGTTTGCCAGTTTGCTAGACGGGTTAATCATAAACTTTATCTACTTGATAAACAAGTACAAAGGTCTTCTTCTTTGTTAATGAATTTGAAAGGATTATAGTTAAGGGTAGTTTCCTTCACTCAAGAACGAGAGACTTGCACTTTATTTTCATTTACAACTGAAGAGAATAACTCACATAAAACGGATCACGTACAATGATATCGTTATAAAGCAAAGACGAAGTGTTAAAGCAACAAAATGGTTTATTAATGGAGGAGTATTATTAAAATCCCAGAAAGTAGGAAAAAGCAATATACCAATAAACTTATCAAGGTTTGCAAGGACATTATATTTTCTGGATCATTATCTACATTTTCCAATTTATTCCGACTAATAAATGGTGAACAACCTTCTCGTTTCTCTAAAACATGACCTAAAATATTTTCATTGACACTATCTTTAGCTTATCGCAGCATATAGCATACATGTTGACATTTAGCTGTGCTTACTTTTGTGTGTGGGCGGGGATGTATTGAGTTTTGTGTATGTGGAGGAATCCTATTTGTTGTAGTGTTTAGTGCAAAACCCGTACAAATTTATCCGGTTGAAACTTAGTGGGTTGATACAGGGGGTCGTACAAGAGGGGTTAGATTAAATATTTTAGAAAGGGTCAAACTTGAAGTTTATTGTGGTTTCTTAAGTAAGGTTATGATGTTTACTGAGAGGTAATGCAAAGTTGTTATGCACTCAGCGGTTAAAGGTCAGAAGTCAAATAGGATGCTTGGTTTGATTAGTAAATTTTTTTGTTTTCTTAGTAGAGAGGTTGTTCTTAATTTGTATAAGCAGTTAGTGAGTCAGGCCTCACCTTGAGTATGTTATTCAGGCTTGAAGTCCCTTTTATGAGAAGGAGAAGTTCATTTTGAAGCAGGTTCAACGAAGAACCACTAGACTTATTTCCGAAGTAAGGAATCTCTCTTATGAATCTAGGTTGTGAATTCTTGGTTTAAACACGCTTGAGTTGAGAAGAGTACGTGGCAATATGATTCAGGTTTTTAAATTCCTATGCGTAGTGATGCTTTGACTTCCTGTAAATTCTTGCATGGTTCAGCTAATCATCATGTGACACGTGGTAATAGTTTGAAGTTGACCAAAGAGCTCTCACGGATAGATATTCGGCGTTTTAGTTTTTTGCAAAGAGTTGTTAATGAGTGGAATGGTTTTGCCTGAGTGAGTAGTTAGCTCTAATTCTGTTCACAATTTCAAAGTCAACATTGATAAGCTCTTTACTAACTCTGGGCGTCTATAAAAAAAAAATTTTGTGGTGGTGGTGTTAGTTTGGGATTTTTATGGGGTGATTCGTAAAAAGCGATGTGTCAATGCATGTAACAGCATAAGCCCACTCTTGATGTCAATTTCTGTTGGTGATATTTTTAGGCATACTTTATGGTATGTAAAATATATGCACGATGATTAGCTTGATAGTACATGACCTAATTCCTAATTGAAGATAATGACCATATTCTCTATCTTACTCTGTCGGCAGCCACTTGTGTTGCTTCCATCCACGAATTAAAACCTAATTCCTTTCTTTCTCTCTCTATAGTTCTCCGTCACGTCTCCTTTGGTTCACGTATCACACTCCCTTTTCCCCATCTTGCGTCGAGGCCAGTGCTGTGCTGGTAATTTGATTTGAGCTCATCCTTACGCCAAGCCATCTCCGTCTCCTTCTTCTTACTATGTTGCTGAGAGCTTCTCTTATTGCCTGCCATATAATTTATTCATTGGATATCTCATTGGCCAGCAAATGCAATTCTTCTGAGGTACTTGTGTAAGAATGCATCCAACACTGTTCTTGCCACTTTTTTAATCATTCGCCACAACGACAATCACAAAAAACAATAAATCGAATTTATTGTTAAATTCAGATTTACCTCAATTGCTCAGATTCTAGTCGCAAACAGCAGAATGTGGATAACCGCGGCTTATCCTATGCTGTTACAAACGTCCAGATCCGTATTGCATAATCTTTCTAAAGACATATTTCCCCTGCGGACGCTTAGGTAGAGGCCTCCCAAAGCTCACTGTTGTAACTAAGATGCATATCCTACATCCAAGTTTTTAAACCAGAGTTGTTTGTGATATTATTTTCATCCTTAATTGGACCTCAAATCGGACAACAATAACTTTTAAGATTACTTTACAAATTATTCCTTGTAAACGTCATTTTCAACCCATGTATGATAACCGGGGTACTTGTATGCGTTCAGAGGCCTTATTTACATTATTAAAAAAAGGAACAGTGACCCCACTTTCCATACATGACACGCGTCACTGTACTTAAAAATACGGTAAAGAACGAGATTGAATGTTATCGATTGCAAATACATGTTTACACTTTATACAGGTTTTTATCCAAGCAAATTGAAAAGAAACCATTTTCTTCTTATTTCTGTAGATAAGAAAGACTTTGGGTTATGATATTATGCAATGATGGAAAACACTTTGTATCGAAAGGACATGAAAACCTTATTACCATGCATATAACGCTGCCATAAAATTTCCCGCAAAAATTC
The DNA here is from genome assembly GCA_020152595.1 of Chiridota heheva. Lineage (NCBI taxonomy): Eukaryota > Metazoa > Echinodermata > Holothuroidea > Apodida > Chiridotidae > Chiridota > Chiridota heheva. The sequence continues at coordinate 238,907 of JAIGNY010004421.1, forward strand.
TCGAATTGTGGGTAATTTCCTTAACATTTTTTATTTTCATTTTCTGTTTAAAGTTTTCTTCACGAAGGATGCTTTGGTAACCAACGAGTAATTTAAATACACTTGAGCTTTGTATTACGTCTAATGATGCTTTCCTATGCGACATGTAGCTTAAACGGTTCTGGCACGCTAACTGTTTGTGTCTACAATCTGTTCAAGTAGTTCGTTAAGCAATCATTCAAAATTTGAATCTTTGATGAAACCCATCAAACGTATGCTGTAACGACCAGCGTACAATAACAACATAAACCTTTAAGGGTGTTCAATCTACCGTTTGTCAAATAAAGCACGACCAGGCTCCAAGGGCTTCAATGTGGAAATGGTCGATCGAGTGGTCTTTAAAATAAATCCTGAATAATTTTTATTCAGAAGAGCTCTTTTCCAGCTTTAAGTGAACGATTTTTAGAACTGCAGAAGATTCAATCATCGGTTTGATCAATCTATTTCAGTTTTACTCTGCATTTGACTTGTTTCTACTCCCATTAAAGCTCTAAGAAGAGTCTCTTTTTAGTATCATGTCGTAGTCTGCATTTTCTCCTAAATATGAAATGTAAGAAATGCAGATATGTGAAAAACGAAGGTTGGCTACACCGAGTGCGGCAAATGTTAATATACCCCGAAGTAAGCTTTAAATAACTAAAACTTAATTTCTAGAAATGTTCATCTTATGAGAGCAATAAGGGGAACAAAATGGCGTGTAATTTTGCTAAAGAAAAGTTGAAGTTTGTTTTTCTATCACATTTGTGTAAAATTCAGAGTAGAAGAGACATAATTAACCTCTCTGGGAAATAGTTGACAGCTTTTTTAACCAATCACTGAATGAATTTGCATAGCAACAAAATATGCGTACCTAAGTGGGCAAACATCCTACGCAATACTGGTACAGTACAACTAGCTAGCAGCGCGCGCTCATTTAGTCAATGCAATTTACTGTACAAAACAAATTTCTACACACACAGACTGAGTGACGGCAAAATGGCTTTGTAAATCTGACTGCTGTTACCCAGAACACTTAAAAAACTGAGTTTTGTTTACACCATTTGCCAAAAACCCTCAAGATTCTGAGAAGTGCCATAAATGAATCAAAGCTTGCGGCAGGCCTTGCGAACATTTAAATGTCAATGCATTGGTGCACACGATTGCGGATTTGAGGTTTGTTTGCCCCCACTTAGTTACCGCGTTGTGGCTTTGCTATGGTGGGTGTGGCTTATTCGCAACTCAGAGACGTTAATTAACGGCCTATAATTCTTTTACAGGAGTTGTGCATGTCATTGAAACGTTTTTTTTTTTTTTTTTTATGACATTACAACTTCTGCATATACAGGAGAGATTCAACATAATTCAAAATTTTATATCAAATATCTAGATATGCTAAAAAATATTTATAAGTATTCGATGAAATAAATAAATCTTAAATATTAAGAAACTGTTAATTAATGAGGGGGTGATTTAAATCATTTTCTGTAGACTTTCTACACTAGTCGATAACTTATCAAGTTAAAACATAATATCTCATAAATAGACATAGATAGTAGTTTTTTCAACTTTTTTTTCTCTGAGATGACACATGAACATGTCTGATGGATGACACGTTTTTTGAACAATTTGAAGCATTTTAAATTGAATAGAAATTAATTCCGTACTGTATTGTCACCACATGCCGCCATGGGGACAACTGATTGCATTTGCTAGACGAAAAACGAAATAAAAACACAAAATCCTGTCGTGGTATGAATATTCTTTTTAAAATTTTATTACATGTGAAAAATATAATGCACGGGTTTCCTATATTGATAAAATTGTAAGCATTTTAAAACCAAACATGAGAAACATTCCCGCATGAATTTCGCAAAATTACAATATAAACTTATTTATGAAGCTATGGCTTAGTAAGATGACTTAGTACTTGGTTTGCTAGATGCAATATTATCTTTTTCAACAAGGGGCAACGCTTCTATAACTATAGTAAGAAGTTGATAATTTTCCTGCGTCCAGATGAAGACTAGATAAAGTGTGAAACAACTTAAAGTAACCAATTCTACGAGATAACGGAAGGATATAAAAAAAAAATATATTTAGTCTGAAATAGATATGTTTAAGTTTAACACACTGCACGCGTGTGTGATTGACTACTACCTACGAACAATTTCAATTTCTAAAATGAGTATAATTGTTACTTTTTATGACTATATACAACAATTGGCGGTTGTTTTATGTTGAAAATGTATTCTTTAAATGAATAAATCCTTTTATTTGTTGGCCTGCGCACATATATATCCATTTGTAACAAAAATGATGAAAATAATTATGTGTGCATATGTTTTAGTAGGACCTTACAACTAATCGATTGTACAGATTGGTACCATTCGAAGTAAAGGCAAATGTGCCATAAAATTGTATTTTAAAGTTAAATAGTATGCACTCGGATTCTGATAAACCTTTTTACGAGCAGCAAATTAGAAATCTAAGGAAAAAGGATGGTGGGAGGATTAAAGAGCCGTCTATTCAAAACAATAAAAAAAAACGTTTCTAAAGTATCAACTAATTAACAATTGTTTGACAGTAGCGATAGTCGTTTTCAAGTTTAAATTTTACCATTGAATTAGCAACGAGTGTGCAGCTGCAAGGGCAAATAGGATGCTTGGTTTGATTAGAAGAAATTTTTGGTTTTCTTGGTAGAAAAGTTCTTCTTAATTTGTATAAGCAGCTAGTCGGGCCTCACCTTGAGTATGCTATTCAGGCTTGGAGTGCCTTTTTTGAGAAGGATAAGTTCATTTTGGAGCAGGTTCAGCAAAGAGTCACTAGACATATTTTAGAAGTAGGGAATCTCTCTTGTGAATCTAGGTTGCGATTTTTTGGTTTTACTACGCTGGATTTGATAAGAGTACGTGGCGACATGATTTAGGTTTTTAAATTTCTATCTGCTAGTGATGCTTTGACTTCCTGTTATTTTTTGCATGTTTTAGTTAATCCTCATGTGACACGCGGTAACATTTTGAAGTTGACCAAACAGATCTCATGGATAGATATTCGGCGTTTTAAATTTTCGCAAAGAGTTGTTATTAAGTGGAATGGTTTGCCTGAGTGGGTAGCTAAGTCAAATTCTGTTAACAATTTCAAAGTCAACATTGATAAGTTCTTTACTAACTCTGGGCATTTTTGTGGTGGTGGTGGTTTTAGTTTGGGCTTTTTATGGGGTGACTAACCCTTCCTAGCCCGTAATCTTGTTATGTTACAAATTCTTGTTATGAACAAATCTTGGTATGAACAAATTCTTCTATAGATACCATCCAAAATGTAGTGACACTCTTAATAGCGAAAAATTAGAAACCAAGAAAATAATTGCGAGAACATATTGAATTATCTGCATTGTTCATCACAAACATTGGGTAACATGGAAAAAACATAGTTTGATGAGCCACCAAATGTTATTGTATTTTAAGCAAAAACACATTTTCGAAAGTATGTCAAATTATGACTGTGCCTGTAATGTCCTTTTTTACAGTTATCCCTAATAGCTTTATTCATTGTTATTTAGTTGATTATCTATCTTTTAGTCAGAAAAACACGCCATAACCAAAACCAATGCATCCTATGTGTTCTCCCTGATTGCAGAAGTACAGTGTGAATTTCTTCCTTTCGTTCAGACATAGATGAAGAAGAAAATTGTATCTGTGTCTAAAGGTAAAGCTGTTAGTGGAAGTTGGAATAGCTCTGATCCTTCTTGATTGCACTGACGAGCAAGCATGTAAAAAACATCAGGATCCCCTGAAAATATAAGAAACGCTTGATTAGTGATCATGCGTATTGCCGATGACACGCTGAATTAGTAATTATGCGTATTGTTGATGACACGCTTAATTAGTAATTATGCGTATTGCCGATGACATCATAGACAAGACCTGTTTCAAACGATAAAATGAAATGTTTTGTAGAGTGATCGATTCTGGCAACCATTCTCCGTAACAAAGATTTTTACTTCAAAGTATTCTAAAATGAGATTATAAAAACATGGTTTATATGATTTCACATAAAAAGAACTAACAGAGACTAACTAGTAGCAAATCAACCAAATATTGCTGCAATTGCCTGCAAGGTATTGCATATCATTTACTATATATATATATATACATATACATATATATATATATATATATATATATATATATATATATATATATATATATATATATATATATATATATATATATATATATATATATATATATATATATATATATATATATATATATATATATATATACATATATATATATATATATATATATATATATATATATATATATATATATATATATATATATATATATATATATATATGTATATATATACACATATGTATATATATATATATATATATATATATATATATATATATATATATATATATATATATATATATATATATATATATATAATACAAAATATATATATATATATATAAATATACACATTTATATACATATATATATATATGTATATATATATATATATATATATATTTATATATGTATATATATATATATATATGTATATATAAATATAATATAAATATATATTTATATATATATATATATATATATATATATCTATATATACATATATATATATATATATATATATATGTGTGTGTGTATACATATATATAAATATATATATATAAAATATATATATATATATATATATATATATATATATATATATATATATATATATATATATATATATATATATATATATATATATATATATATATATATATATATATATATATATATATATATATATAATATATATATATATATATATATATTTATATATATATATATATATATATATATATATATATATATATATATATATATATATATATATATATATATATATATATATATATATATATATATATATATATATATATACATATATATATATATATATATATATATATATATATATATATATATATATATATATATATATATGTGTGTGTGTGTGAGTATTGGTATGGCAGCACTATTAGTATGTTTCCTACTAGTTGGCATATAATGCATTGGACGCATTTTCAATTTGTTTTCATATAGATAGAATTACCATAAATATACAAGAATCAGGCCAACTGACAGATAGATTAACTTTCTGTTTAATTTAGTTGAATAAATCTCTATAAATTTTAGAACTATTCGAATATCCAATATTTTTGCGTAAGAAGTTGCTATTGGTCCATTTTAGAGTATGTTAAACTGTCGAATTTTGCAAGAGTAAGTACAAGGCACCACGATCTAAGTTTGATTGAATATGCACCTCTATATCACAACTCCATTCCTATATTATATTTTTGCTACAACATGAATGACAAAGTGAAACTAGTTGTCTTGATAGATTTGCAGGTTTTTTACCTTTATTTACTATTTACTTAATGCTGGCATGGCTCAGTTTCCTGGGAAGGACACTTGATTGTATAATACATAAAAATAGGAATAACTTTCAATGGTACTCGATCTACGGTTGGCAAAAGAGCATCTCCCTTTAAAAGTTTACCATGAACCTCATAATCATCTTTAGGTCACTGATCTAAATATTAGGTTTCTACCACCCACCCTCCACATATTCTGTGGAGTTACACCTGCAAGTCTGGACAAGAGAAACTGACTATAAAATATGTGAGCAATATAAACCTTTAAAAGCGTGATCTACCGTTGGAAAATAAAGCACGGCATCGCACTAAGCGTTATTTCTTGAAATGTTTGTCCATGGTCTGCTTTAACTTACCTGGAAAACCATTAGGCCGAAGCAAATCCCGCCAATAATATACACGTGACCCGAAGAAAATCAAAGGTTTCGGTGGCACAACCCTAACAAGAGAAAGAAATATTTGAAATATTGAAAGCAGAATGAATAGAGGCTTGAATTTTGGATTGTCCAATAATCTAACAATTATTGTGGCAGTGTTCCTGTTCTTTTTTCTTCTAGAAATATTGTGTACTCGAGTATGATGGGCTAAGATGGCGGACGCAATGATCTTCCGCTCTATCTTTTTCTAAAGAAAACTGGACAAAATTAAACCAATAAACGTTGCAATATTGCTCAATCGAATGCACGATGTTATTTCATGGGAAATTCATGGTATTGTCAAAGGCTATTCAAGAATATCAAGCTGTACATGAGTGAATTTGTTATTGGCTGCACAACAACGATTATTTTGCGAACTTAAGGCCGTTACACACCGAACGCGACGCGGCGAGCGATTTTCTACATAAAATTGAATAAAACAAAGGAAAAGAAATATTTTGACTTCTTGTTTTCAGAGAAGCATTGTCATTGCATGGCTATTCAAATAACAACTGAAAATTGATAGAAAAAGCCGTTCTACGCCCATATAAGCAAAATTCACGTCGCGACAGAAAAACGCGCCCCACTAAAGCAAATTTCTCTAGTTTAAACAAAAAAACATTTCTTACAAATTTTCCAGTATCATCAGGAAGTCTCAATTGTAAACTTCATCGTGTGTAAGCAAAAAGTCAAAGCATCTTATAATATTTGTTTCCTGTATGAGTGTCTAAATAATTGCCCGCCGCGTCCCGTTCGGTGTGTTACGGCCTTTATTTTAAAATTGCATTATAACAATATAACGCATACTACAAGGATGAGATGTACGGGTTTCTTGGCAGATTCATTTTCTTAAGGGTTAACGTGGCAATTAGTTGACCCTCTTAATCTAAATGTTGATACTAAATCAGTTACAGAGTCTCTGCAGCAGCGTCAAGATTTGATTGCACTTGCATACATACACAGTACAGCTTCAGGGTATACACAGTTAGAAAAGATAGCAGTATAGCCCTTTTCAAACCAATTTTAAACAAAGGTGATTACTTCAAAACTTCAGCCAATCAATTGCTGGAGGAATTATCCCTTTGTTACAAAATCAGTCAAATGGAATTGCTAGAGAAAACTTTAAACTACAATGTGCGCACGTAGGTCCTTCATGCATAAAGCACGCATGATTAGAGCGTTTATAATCATTTTTCATACACATGGTCCCATGCCGTAAATGAATTGTGCAAACGGCCAAGATTCCCCATGTATTTGATTGGTCCATAAGATTCCTCCAACATACGATTAATCCATTCTGAACACGTGAATTTTGGTATGTGACATATCTTAATTAAGTTTTCTGAAAATTATCGATCGAGATTTGAAAAGGGCTGTAACATGCTCCGGATGATGATTTTGAACTTGATTTTGCTACGGTCCTGGAGGGCAGCTAAAAACTATTTTTGAGTCTGTAAACCAGACGTGAAGAACCACACCGACTTGTTTGATGTTTTTTTTCAATTTTACGTTTGTTTCTTTCATAATTTTCTTCAACATAAGCATTGTTGCCAAACAATGTTTATATTTGAATATGAAACATTGTTGCCAAACCATTCATCAGAAAATCTCCTCCTAAGAAAGTAATCTTTGAGATTACCGTTTCTTCATATATTATTATTCCAAAATTGTACACCCAAAACTCTCTTTTGACAGTGTTCTCTTACCACGCTTCCTATATCCCATTTTGCACATCCTCCATATATAATGGTGGGTATGTGCCATAAGACTTTATGTTTGATTTCTGTACTTACGTCGTGCTGAACTTGGTTGGGATTGTATGGTATTCCCGCTACCCCTGCCGTGCAGTCAATATCCGGAGATACACAACAACTTTCTGGTACTGCCTTCAGTTCGACTACGCGCTCAATAAAGTATTTTGAGTGCATGTAGTCGGCGTATCCTGTTGCGCCACAACAATCAAACTATAGAAAGGCAAATTTAAAGTGATAACAATAGCTCATATGTTTATGATGTAGACTGAGACCATGATCATGTACTATAAAGTGTATATAGTTTTCAGATCATTAAGTCCATTCATTGAGATCTATCACATCAAGGACCTGGCGTTATCCATAAGAAGTTTCAAATTACGATGTCGGCAACATGACATATTTTTAGTAATTTCATTCATATCTAAAATCAATATACACAAAGTGGGGATTGTAAACATTTAAAAACGGGAGGTGATAATATTTAGAAATCAAATTTGAAACAATCCATCTTTGTGATTCGGTTTAAGCGAAATTCATCAGAATCTGCAATGTAAAATTAACTGATTTTGTTGAATGATTTACAATGAAAGCTGATTGATTCGTTTATCTCACGGCCGCCTCTCCCCTCACCCCCTCCCCCTCTCCCTACCCCACCCCCCTTACACTCAACGAACGAAACTGACATAGTTTATCGACTGGGTTTTACAGCTGCAGGCCGTGCTACAAAGTCAAAACAATAATCATACAGGCGCAAAAATGAACGAGGAACGAGCACGGACAAGGAAAGCCAAAGACCACACGAATAAACAGACCTGACAACAGCAGGGGACACACAAGTAAGACGTGAACACAAAGGAGTCGTTTCAGAGCCACACTCAACAAACATAAACTTGAACACATATACACGCACCCACTTTCACCCACTTTGCACCCACTGCCTGCTACACTCTTCAGTGCACTATATGGAAATTCAAATCCAGCAGCCCTCCAAACATTTTCTTTAGATGAAATATTAGAATATCATGGGCACACAGGTGCGTAGCCATAATTTTTAATATTTGGGGAAAATCTTTATTTACATATCATGGTCAAAACAGACTTAAATTTAATCCTAGACTATGTTCAGGAAGATGGCTACCAAAATGTTCATGAAAATAGGAACATTTGTATTCATGGTAGACGCCATTTTGTGATATTTCCCATAATCCTAACGTTAAAGCCTTACGCACTGTTACATGTTTAAAATTTGAAATATGTTTGGGAAAAATATCTTTGATTGGAGAAACTTAAAACTCATGTAAATACCTTCATTGCTGTAATGGGTAAATATTATCCACTCCCATTTGATATGTTTGCAAGGCCATTTTCGATGATGGAAATGATAAATAATACAACTATTTTTTTAGCCGCAAAGCAGTCATTTTGAAAATTCCAATGTTTTTATGTTTCACATTGAACATTTGAATGTTTTGAAATTAGAAACCATGAATTTTTATAGTAAGATCTGATCAATTCCGCTGCATGACTTCAACATTATCGTGTGTTATACATTTGTGCATGTTTTCGGACTGCTACGACCATATGTGTTACATTCTGACTAATATTTGGAGGCATGTGTGCCTTTTTGGCAACATGCTTGTTAGCACTTACCGATTTTTGCACACTATCAACCGCCTCTGTGGCAGCCTTATTAAATCCGTAGGTCTTTTGAATGGTGTCTGTCATACCTTTTGTCATGGAATCCTCAATCTGTATAAACAAGTAAAGGGTATGAATAAAATGTTATCCGATTCATTTTACATGGAAATACATAAGAGATGGTTATGATCTACAACAACCTGTAATCAAAGTGCAATTTGACGAAATAATAATTATATATAGTCTTCTGTTATGTACATTATACGTCATATACAATGAAATACTTCTTTGATATTTAATTCCAAATTTTTAAATCTGTAGCCTTGAATGAAAATGAAAGTATAGATAGATTTGGTAAATGAAAACGAGCCAAAAACATTATTTGTGACTGAAATCTTTATTAGAAATAAGGTACGTGGTGACTGACTATGAACAGGAGGTTGGATAATCTTTAGCCATGAAAACGTTGAGTTTATAAGAAGTTTTGCTAAGATGGAATTTTTCTAGACGAATTGCTAATTTTAAAACAAACTGAGAAGACAAGCCTCAGCGGTTAGATAGAAGGTACCATGAAAAATATTCTTATAAGAATTCTAGCGTTTTCTTCAGAGGTCACGGAAGCAAAATCAATCAATGCCAATAGTAAAATATCAATATAGCACATGGAGGAAAAAATTGGATATACCTGCGTTGAGTAGACAAAGACCAGAATGCCACCAATAACCTCTGCTACCATCAAAACGGCTATCAAGAGAAAATACTGAAAACAAAAACAGTAATTGCCAACTGAACTATCTTTATAAGCAATCGTTAATGTAATTTTGAGGCACATATTTTAATCCAAAACGATTACTGATTGACCTATTGATGTAAGTGCACTTTGGACCATTTAATTTCAATCACTCAAACCACACGAATCAAAGTCTTTTTACCTCCAGTTTAGAGACACTAACTTGACTGTATAGTTATGCCCAGCACATCCATAATGATACACATACAAATAATTTATATGCAAATTAATATACAATTTCCTGCAATTAAATTATTTAATTATGTTATTAAGAATTTCCTGTCAGTCAATCATATATTTGTTTATTTCATATACTTGTTTTATTATAATTTACTGAAACTACAATCGTGGCCATGAATGTTCGGAAAAAGTCACGCAATCGGGCCCATTGAAAGTTTCTATAGATTGTTTTCAAATCGTATGTAGGAACAACGTGAAAGTGATCTTTAATATATCATTATCTATTTAACTGTGTACATTAAAACAAGTATCGTACTGTCATAGGTACATATAAACTTCAATTAAATGTGGTTGATTTTATTTTAGGTAAGAGGGGCACATAAATCCTACCTTGTTGATATATTTTAACAAATTGGGTGACTCGTTGGGATCATAAACACTTGAGACCTACCAGTTTAAGAAAGAAAGTTCCTTCCTTCATCGCTCCGAAGCATCCACAAAAGCCAAGAAGGAATAAGAAACATGCTCCACAAAGAACCGACACCATGACGCCATATAGGTTTTCATCGGCGAATAAATCCGAGTAATGATTAGCGTAGTACAACAACCATGAAGAAATTCCCACAATGCCTAAACTTGTTATCTGTAATTAAATGTTTCAAGAAAATAGTAGTCACTTACTCACACTACTCAAGTGTAACATTTTCTAAGCTACTTAATGATAAGTTAGGGTGGCCAGTATCTTTCTTTGCCGCCAATACCCCCCTCCCCCACCCCCTCCCCCATCCTTTTCACCTCCTCCACTTAATGTCAGGTACCTATTTCACTGTAAGATACTCACCCAGACTTTTCAAGTTTCTGTTGAGTCCTCCCTCAAACCAGGAACTTCCAGCATGAAAGACTAGTTTCTTGCCAATTGAGTTTCCTGCCTCCCTTAAATTGCTAGGTGGCATTTATTCCATATGCAAATGGGTAGGTGAGATGATAGCAACACTTACACACGACAAAGTTATCTCCCTGTATGAAGCACCCACCCACACATCACCACAGGGAAATCCGACTTACATGATGTACATGAAATGATACGCCCATGCACAAAATAGGTCGAGCTTCCTGTCCTATACCCAATCCTCCATACTAAGCTCGTGTGTAGGGGCACTCATACTTATGAGTAGAAGTTACTTGTTTGATTTTCCGTGTATGGTTTGTGGTATTTACATTATTGCCAACGCTTATAAGGCAAACCGGAATATTTTCGATGGAGTCAAATGGAATAAGACATGTTGGGTAATCATTAAGATGAAACTAATAACATGCGAATGATATACCATCTTTCAAAGAAAGAACATAAATTTTCTCTCAGTAGGTATACAACAATCATATTAGAACTAGGGTGAAATTTGTACTTTTTTTCAATTTCTACTTGCATCATTGTCGGGGAAACACAGCACCCCCCCCCCACCATATTCCGTCTTGCTTCACGATATAGGGTAAAAAGGATTATTGAAGAAATAAAACAATTAAAACCATTGCATTAGAACTCTAAATTAATCATTATATTGCATGTTTGTTGCAAATCTGTTAAAACTTACATGAATAAGTTTACTGATATATTTTCATAATCATAAGGTTAAGGGGTCCGTTATTCTCCACATTCCCCTATACATTTGCTTCCTTTTTGGATGTTTTGCTCTTTGTATAATTCCTAGTGTGTTTTCACCATAATTAAAATCATCTATCCCTCAGATTCCAAGGTATAACATTACACTGCAAACTGCTAGGTCACTTCTATTATTCTTTTTACTATCTCCGTGAATATTAACGATCCGCTATCAAAGTCAACAATAGCGTTCCTGTTTTGAGGATAAGTTCAGTGATCAAGTAGATTCATCTGATACAAAAGAGAAAATGAAAATAAATACAAAAACATTCGTCCTGAAATACGAGGTAAATGTATCAGAGTGGTAGGATATGACACCCCTTTTCCCCAAACTAGATTTGCATCAAAATTTTCATAAGAAATGCTATCAGTCCGGTCCACGCTCTTCATCAAAGATCTCCCAATAAAGGATATCGAAGTATGCACACTGAACGGAATTCAAACTGTCTTAAAAATATTCAGCCGTAAAGTAAAATCGGCATGTATATTTGTCTTTGAACGTTGGTTTAATTGGTGAATGCAAAGATTATACAAATGCCGCATAAATTATATTTGTTATTTTAAGTTATGATGCCTTGTTGCAGACATTGAATATAAAAATATCCTAAGGAGAGACTAGAAAATATGTTTTCCTAAGATTATTACAATAACTCTGATGAACAAGAAATTTGCGCTGTTGAAATTGAAGAAAATACTCTTTGAAATAACAGCAATACAATTTGAAACATTTTCGCTAGTGTTTCCTATTTAAGTCGAAAGTCAAAAATTATGTTGATAAAGACAAATTCCAAAATGGAAAGCTGTGTTGTAAATAATGGTTGCGAAACATCTTCCGATCGGGGGATTGGAGTAATCTCCGTTTACGGTTATGAAACCAATGCTACACGTATGTCACACCTCCGGTGATCATTCAGTGAGGATAAACATTGTTTTACGTTGCTATACACCATGTGGATTGCAGTATTGAAATTGATTAATATATGTTCATTGTTACACCCACCCGCCCACACACAGCCTTTTAAAAAAATAGTATTTAAGTCACCTGTTAGAAATTACGTCACTAATCATCAAAAGTGCGCCACAAAAAGTTTCTTCATTTATTATGAAAAAGTGATCAAGCCAGAAAAAATGTTCTTGTTTTGCTCAAAATAACCTGATATTTTTTCGCGAAATGGAGAAAAGTGTTCCGCTTATTAAGCAGTCCAAAGTTCAAGAGGGCTAATATTAGAAAAAAGATTGATCAACTTACCCACACAATGAAGTTGAAGACAAAAAATATCATCTTCACCATCTTTGGAGCGCATCCAGTAACCATCTTGATTTTCTTGTGTATGTATCAAACGTTGCAAAAATCTTGAAACTGACAGATAAATAATGCCATTGAATATTCAATAAATGAATGTTTCCGTGAATTTGCATAAATATGATATGGGACTATTAAAGAAAAATATTGGTGACAATAACCATGTTGATATTGTTGATATCACAAGGTGTAGTGTAGAGGTAGAGTGTAATGTAATGTAGAGTGTAAAGAATTTGCGTGGCAAATTCTTGTATGTATTTATAATCAAAGAAATGCAAATGTTTCTCCTATTTAGAGTGCACGGTGCATTACCAGATGGGCAACCTAAGTTCTTCTATACTTCATGTTATACCCCATTTCAATGATTAGACAAAAAGTTATTTTAATAATTAAGAAAGAGACAAATTAAATTTCCAAAAAATGCATGATTACAAATTGTCTTGCATTTGTAAGTATGACACTGTACACCGTGACCGCAGAGTCACTTTTTAATATACTGGTTAAATTGTCGAAATTTGATAACCACTAAACGGAATAAAATATGAATATCGATTGTACACCAATTTGTGTCTTTATTATTTACCTACGCCAGCGAAGTTGGACAGAGGTTATATTTTCGCCTGTGTTTGTTTGTCTTCTTGTTTGTCTGTTTGTTTGTTTGTTTGTTTGTCTGTCATCAAGATATCTCAAAAACTGATAATTGGATTTTTAATAAATGTGGTGTGTTGCCTGCTTAAGGACGAAGTGATTCAAATTTCAGCCATATTGGAACAGGGGAAGTGTGCAAATGAAAATCATTCCAGAACTGATGATTGGATTTAGATTAAATTTGGTGTGTGCTTTTGTTACTGCTTAAGGAAGGCGTGAATACAACTTGAGACGTGTTGGAACAAAAGGAGAAGGGTGAAAATGGGGTGGGGACATAATTTTGCCTCTGTTTGTTTGTCTAGTCATCAAGATATCTCCAGATCTGATGATTAATGTG
>JAIGNY010004414.1:0-12048 GCA_020152595.1 Chiridota heheva
CCAGAAGAAAAGAACACTTTTCCTGCAGAGGGTGGGAGAAAAGAGTTTCGGAGGAGGAGGTGGCAGGTGAGGTTATCCCATTTAAGATTGAGTAATGAAGTAAGAACAGCCTTTGAGTCAGAGAAAATGGCAAAGTGACTAAGAGGAGAGTACTCAATAAAGTTGAGGGCGAGGAGAATGGCCTTAGCCTCGGCTGAAAAGATGGATGAGTGGTCAGGAAGTCTGCTACTGAGGGTGATGTCTTGGATGACGGCAGCAGCAGCTGTCTTGTTGCCTTCCTTGGAGCCATCAGTATAGATAGAGGTGTAATTTGAGAGTTGGTCTTTGATTTGGTTGTGAGATTGATGAAGAGATTAGGGTGAGTTTGAGTTTTGTTATAAGTGGAGAGGTCTAGGTGGACAGAAGGAAGGGGGTGGCCCAAGGCGGAAAAGTGCGCCAGGAATAGGTGCCGAGAGTGGCGGGGTTGATGCCAAGTTGAAAGAGGTCTGATTTAATGCGTAAGCTGAAGGGGGCGATAGGGTTTTAGTCCTATCAAAGAGGGAGGAGAAATTGGGGTACCTAATGAGGTTGTAAACAGGGTTCTGAGTGTTGGTGAGGACTCTAAAAGCATAGGAGAGGCTAAGCTTTTTACATCTAAGTAGAAAGGGGGTTCGTTGGCTTCAACATGAAGGCTAGTGATTGGGGAGGTCCTGTAGGCTCCTAGACAAAGCCTGAGGGCTTCATTTTGGATGGTGTTAATGTGGTTGAGGTATGAGTTGTGAGCGACACAGTAAACAATATTGCCATAGTCAAGCTTGCACGAATGGTGAGCCTGAAAATTTTGAGGAGAGCATACGGTTCGCTCCCAAGTAGTGTTGAGAGCAGTCGGAGGAGGTTGAGGAGCTATTGCATTTTAGTTTCAGGTTGGTGATGTGTGGCTTGTAGGTGAGCTTGGGGTCTAGAGTTAGACCAAGGCAAGAAATTCAATGGCCATCGCAATCAACTAGTCTGGATGGGAAGGAGTCCTGCTAGAATCAGAATTGCAAGATGATCCTGAGATGAAGAAGAATCAAGTCTTCAACTAACTCTTGTGATTTAATAGAAAGCCTGATTTCACAGTACTCCACATGGACCTCTCTTAAGAGAGGAAATGCTTGAATGCTTCGATACAAGCAGTTCTTGCTTTCCAAGATGAGAAGCAGCACCGTTATTGAAAAAAGAAAAATTGTTGCCGAAAGAGTTAGAAGCTGCAGAGAGAGAGAAGTCATGGAACATACACAACAACGTTCTCTCCCTGAATGGTTCTGGAATGACAACACCTGGGAAGAGACGAGGCAAAAACAACCAACAAGTGTTCTTGAGAAGCTGAATTTAATTGTGACAGATGGATTGATACTAGTTTGTGGAAGACTTGAATGAGCTCCAACACAGTTGGAAGAGGAGAAACACCACTTAATCTTAACCTCATGGTGGTCATGTGACTAGACTTTCATGGAGAAATTGGACACTGTGGAGTTGGAATAGTCTGGAATGCTCTCCAGCAAACGTATTGGATAATCAAAGGTGGAGCATTTGTCTGCAAAGTTCTTGGCGACTGCTTCAAATGCAAGAGAAGAAATGCCAAACAAGGTCAACAACTGATAGCAAATCTTCCAGAAGAGAGAGTCATGCTGGACAAACCAGCGTTTAATTATACAGGCATTGATTTCTTTGGTCCATTTATTGTAAAAGAGGGTTGAAGTCACCTTAAGAGATATGGATGCATATTCATGTGTCTCTATAGTAGGGCTGTACATCTCAAAGTTGCCCTGTAATTAGATGCCAATTCATTCATTAAAACACTGCGACGCTTCATTAACCGCAGAGGCCAACCTGAGATGATCTTCAGTGACAATGTTACAAACTTCACAGGTGGTTATACGGAGTTGAAACAGAGTCTAGAACACTGAACTCCAAGAAGGTGGACCGTTACCTACTTCATAGGGGAGTAGAATGAAAGTTCAACCCACCAGGAGCAAGCCACATGGGTGGGGTATGGAAATGCATGATGTGAGAAAGATCTTAGAGAACCTCTTAGCCCAACAGACCCTTATGAACGAATTTCTGTTGACATTAATGACAGAGATGGAGGCTATTCTAATGCCCGACCACTAAAGTATGGACCTGAAGGATGCTAAACGTTTGACCCTAATCATCTGTTGCTACAACAAAGTCATTCCAGTCTACCACCTGGTATTTTTGACAGAAAAGATGGTTACAGTAAAAGAAGATGGTGACAGGTGCAGTATATGGCTGATCAATTCTGGAAAAGGTGGATCCTGAAATACCTTCCATTGTTAGTGCCAACAAAATGATTGGACATACAAGGAATTTTGTTAAGAACGACTTAGTCTTAGTTGCAGATTATAGCACATCTTGTGGAGAATGGCTGTTGGGGAGAATTGTGTCGACTTATCCGACAAACAAGAAATTGTCAGACAATTAGAAGTCAAGAGTCGGTAACAAATTCTTTAAAGACCAATCTCAAAACTTTGTATGTTGGAGGAAGCCTAGATTGACCATGAGAACCAATAGACTTAGTTTCAATCGTTTACTAGAATTTGTAGTGAGCTAGCTGAATAGATTTATGCAAGTTAGTTTGTATTCAAATTCTGCAATTTAGTTTGTGGACAGTTCACGAGGTATAATATGCAGATGCCATCCTTTTAAATATAATTACGTAGCTACTTAGGTGCCTAACTACGTTTTTGGTGTTCTCATTATTTTTTAGGATGTGTTAATTCAATTTGTAGTTTGGAAATGAGGTAGGTTTACTCATTTAGGGTAGGTTATGTAGCGGCCGAGATTGTAAATGAGCACTCTTTATTCGTTTCTGAAGTCAGTCGAGGTCAATCTCAAGAACGTTTAAGCTAATTTTTGCTTTGTATTTAGTTGTGGATACATAACAGTTGGTGAGTATCACATCAATGTCATATTTAATCATTTACCTTATGAGGTTTGCAAGAAATGCCGTAAATTTTGAGTTATCTCCGTTTTTGTTTTTTGATACCCACGCGAGGCGAGATTCGTGTGAAGTGTGGCCTTGTTATTTGATCTCCGCTCAGTTACCAACCGAAGGACTTAAGAGTTTATTGTACTTCAAGTTCATATTTTTGGTATTTGACGTCAGGTTAAGCATCATTTATGTGTTTCTTAATGTTCATTAATGTCCCACACATATATCATTACAGAATCTGCCCCTTGAACACTACTCCATCCAGGTTTTCTTTGCCTGTGGCATTCTAGTAACCGCATAAATGATTACATGACACTGACATTTGGTCAATGAAAAGTTTCAAGTTTCCTATTTCATTTCCACGTTACTCCACTTCGTATTATAAACAAAATTTGTGATCAAATGATTACGTATTACTTGGTCAACTTATTGAGGGAATGTCCTTGAAATAGGATGAAAATGACAGTGGCAGTTTTATCCCATCCGTGTTGCAAGGGGCGAGTCAGTGTTAGGTCAGTTGGCCACCTGAAGGCTATGCGTCACAATTTTTATGCCATAGAGGGTGGCATGCACAAATTTTTTCAAGATCCTAGCCCCGTCAATTTCTGTTTCCTGAGTGAAGGCGATATGTAAGAATGATTTCAGGGAATTAAACTGTTTGATAAAGTAATATTGTTGTTGAAATATGCACTGTGAAGTCAAGTTTTCAACATACAGTACTTTGATGCTATGTATCATTTACGCTTATAATGTATATTATGTATGCTTATGAGTCTTTTATATTGATTTTTACATTGAAATGCACTTGAAGAGTATATAAAGAGAAGATACAAAGTTAATGCGACTTTGTCTTTTTAGATGTAGTACAAGCCTCTATAAGAAGTCAAAGTCAAATGTAGACATCAGTGATCATATCGCACCATCAAGGTTATAGCGGAGTAATCTCTAAAAATCATCTTCACTTATTGCACAAAGAATTGAGCCCACCTCTAGAAATTTGCATAATAAAAAAACAAAATTACTTTCATGATGTACTTAATGCCTAAAGCAAAAACTTATCAACTGATGAAGTACAAGTTATTGATGTGCCACCTTTTAAACTCCATCTGAAAACAAATATGAAATTTGCATCTAATTTTTATCTAAGATCTGTAAGAAAGATGCCGCCTGTAGAAAGATAGCTCCAGGCTACAAAAAGTGTTTTAAATATTCACCATGCATCTATACCAAAGTGGATTTTGTTATCGGTCATCAAACCAGAAATATGATTTTTTTTAAGGTACTTGTGACACATTTTTTTCTTCATCCAAATTATGATTGAGTCATATTCCTGTATGGTATTACGCAACAAAGTGCAGCAGTTCTGTAGGTGGTGGTGCTTATACCAGTTATTGTGCCTTAATTCTAAAAGACCCCACATTTGGATGTAGTCTTTCAACATGAGACTGAGATTCATATAATCACATTCTTATGATATTTTACAAAATATTGATTTTGAATATTCAGCATGTATCAGCAATGCTCAATGATTTGACTCATCAGATAATATTTACAAGTAAATGTACTGATTGTCACGATTCAAGTATTTTTCAAGTGTTTTTTAGTCGATTTAATAGCTTGTAAAACAGGCCTTGACTGCGTGAGATTTAAAGCCTTATGGCCTAACGTTAGGCCTATTGTTAGTTTCACTGTTTACTGCTGCACATTCACGGTGCATTTTACAAGTTAGCCTACTCAGATTTCAGCGAAATCAAAGTGTATAATATCCCCATTCATTAATGATTACTGCGCATTTCTTATTCACATATTTAAAAAGGATTATGCTAATCAGGTTAACAGTTTGTAAAAGTCATTGATTGGAATTTTGTCAGCCGAATGTGTGTGTGATTGAAACATGAATGATCATATTGATTTTCAACAGCAAGACTGACTATGAAAAACGATTACTGGCAATGAAGTATTTAGTAAACATTACAAGGATTTGTGAGCATGTAGCGTGTACACGCTAAATGGTCACAGCTCTAATCAGCATCAATTTTTGTCTACAGAAAGTGGGAGTAAATCGTTGGTAATCAAACCAACAAACAATACGAAGTATCATTAGATACTTGTGTCATTTTTATAACTTGATCATCACTTTCACCTTCTTAACTCCATTTGAAAACAAATGAGAATATACAGCAACTTAAAGGAACACTAGACCGAAAAGTGAGGGCATACTTTTAGGGGGTCCCCAAAAATTTGAATCAATATCTAGCACCCAATGGCATAATAGGCTGCTGGTCAGGGGCAGGGCCTAAATACCTGGGAAGGAAGGGGGGTGGGAGAGGGGTGTTTACTTTCGGTTAAGCTGTCAGTAAAATTGAAGACCTGTCAGTAAAATTGAAGACCTGTTGGTAAATCAATGTCCGCATCAGTAAAACTTCCATCAAAGATGATGAAAACTTTACCAAACAGATTGAAAAAAAAATCAATATTATGGCACCCGTTCTGCGATTTTGCATCAATGACCTTTTTTAAAATGTTTTTTTGCTTTTTAAATTTGTTGACGTCGTGAGGGCCCTAAATGTGGAATATATGTTTGTCGGTAGCATCGAAGTCTTTCATCGGTAAATTTGTAATTTTACACCACTCAATCAAAAGGGTCTACTGACGCCACTGTTTCGGGTTAATATTAATAAATTCAAGTGACCTTTACCCTCACATCGTTTGTAAGCTATGAAGACATGACGTTTATCGATCTGTTGTGGATAATATATCTTTGAAACTCGGAAAAACAAGCGCCCTCTTTTTTCGGTCTAGTGCTCCTTTAATTCTTATTTAAAGATGCAAAAAAAAGATGCCACCCGTAGAAAGATGGCTTCAGGCTACAAAAAGGGTTTCAAATATACCAAAGTGGATTTTGATATCAGTCATCAAACGAGAAATATATGAATTATTATAAGGTGCTTGTGTTACTGTTTTTTTGATCAGAATTATGTTAGAATGTTATATTCCTGTATGTTATACGAACAAAGTGCAGCAGCTCCCTAGGTGGTTGGTGCTTATACTAGTTATTGTGCTTAAATTATAGAACACCCAAAACTTTTGATGTTATCTTTTCAAAATGACATTCATGTTTTATAAGGATCAAATTCTTATGATATTTAAAAAAATGTATATTTTCAGAACATACGCCTAAATTATATCAGTCGATCAAACCAACAATACAAAGTATCCTCATGCATATTTGTTTAGATGCAAATATTTTGATCAAAGTGTACAAATGATAATATGTATGCATTTACAACAGTTCCTCGGAGATGCTTATAGGCAGAAACTTTTCAACATTTGAAAGTGAGACCTACAGTACATGTATATGTACAAAACAACTACAAAAAAGTTTCAATTTCTCTCAGGATTCAATGGCATTAGTGGTGGCTATTCCTTTTAACATTGGGGGACAAACCCAGACAGGTGTAGCCAATCATAAAGGCTTTATATAAGGCTTCATTTTCTAGGGTGAGACATAATGATAGTTGCCTCCCCCCTTCTCACCCCCAACAAATTATTAGGGGGACATCTCTCCCCCTCCACCAGGATCACCACCTATGAATTAATGGCCAATGCAAAGTTGTGTTTAAACAATGTTTTTAGAGCACATGCATACAGTATTTACCATATGACAGCTGTTGAAGGTTCTTAGCTATA
Organism: Chiridota heheva; assembly: GCA_020152595.1. Classification (NCBI taxonomy): domain Eukaryota; kingdom Metazoa; phylum Echinodermata; class Holothuroidea; order Apodida; family Chiridotidae; genus Chiridota; species Chiridota heheva. The sequence continues at coordinate 6,665 of JAIGNY010004414.1, forward strand.
CTGTTGCTTACTCAAGAAATCTAAACCAGAACCAAAACATTTTGTGGTTCCAATGCTTTTTTTTTTTCATATGGTGATTGATTTGCAAGTTTTGTATTTTTAACTGTCATGTCATTGTACATCATGAATGAAATATTTGTTCCATATTTATTCATAAGCCAAACACCTACCATGCAGATCAATAAAAATGTTGACAACATTAGATGTTGACAACATTAGCATTTGCACAATAATTAACATTATCATTGCAGGTATGATGTAAAAACGGTGGCTCATTTATCCTTTTCCAAGAATTTGACAGTAATCCCTGCCTACTCATTAATATTTATAACATCACTACCACAACATTAGAACAAATGTATAAACCATAACACATCTATGTACATATGGCATAAATCCGATATAACGTTCATGAGATAAGGTGTTTACATCATTTAGCACTTTTACATTAAACCTGGACTATCATGCATATTAATGACATCTGTTAATAACACAAGCATTTACACAATAACCAATATTATCATGCTCAGTACGACGCAAAACGGACATACAATTGCTCATTTATCACATTTTCAAACTTGTCACTTTAAACTCTGCCCACTAATTAATTTGCATGACATCACCACCAAACACAATAGGGCATATCTACAGACCATGGGCTATCTGTGTACCACATATGACATGAATCCAGTGTATCATTCTTGAGATACATGTATCGCGCTTACGAGCTTGCTGTCACAGACACACATACATACACACATACATACAAATGCCAGCACGACTGCATATGTTCCTTATGCTGTTAGCATCGGAACCAAAAAATAGCGCATTCACGTTTTTCCCACAGTTATAACCGTCAATCAGAGATTTTCCCAAGTCTTGTTTTTTTTTGTTTTTTTTAGAAATTATTTGGGTTAAAAGATTTCACAATTTGCTGTACATGTATTAAATGTGTGATGTCATAAAGGCAGATCCAAGATTACGTCATGTATTTCTTGACAAAATTTCTAAAATAAACAAAACATTTTTTGCTTAATTATTACTGAGATGGAGTATGAGATGCACTCTGCAAAAACCTGCTTGTGAGATGCACTCTGCAAATACCTGCTTATGAGATGCACTCTGCAAAAATCTGCTTATGAGATGCACTCTGCAAAAACCTGCTTATGAGATGCACTCTGCAAAAACCTGCTTATGAGATGCACTCTGCAAAAACCTGCTTATGAGATGCACTCTGCAAAAACCTGCTTATGAGATGCACTCTGCAAAAACCTGCTTATGAGATGCACTCTGCAAAAACCTGCTTATGAGATGTACTCTGCAAAATCTGCTTATGAGATGCACTCTGCAAAAACCTGCTTTGACAATCTGTTCATGCTCAGCACCACATAGATTCTAATTTTATACATAAAAATTTTTCTTGGATCTGCAAGTACATGTATGACATCGCACTAGGAAATTGATCGCACTTTACACTGCAAGGTCGCTTTTCAACACAGTGAAAACACATTTGAAATACAAGAACTCTTTAATGGAATACTAGATATCAAACATGGTTTTTTTTTTTACCACTTTTCTTTAAAAGGAATATCCCCATTTTCATATACACTGTATATGATAGAGGATTATTAAAGAAACAATGTGGTGTGAAAACCATGTTGATATCTTTTTCAGCTTGGGAGTTACTGCATTTCAAAGAGTGCACGAGTGTGTTGAAAAGTGCATTGTAAAGTGTTGAAAAGTGATCATGCATTGTACAGTGTGATGTCATACAGGCAAATCCATGGGTGGGGCCATGGCCAGGGGGGACTTCATAATAAAAGTGGTAGGTGTGTGCAGATTTTTTGATATCCGCAGTAAAAAGAAGTCAGTTTTGATACCTGCAGTACAAAAATATTGTAAACATGGACTAGCAGTACAAAATTAACAGAAAAAATAGCATTTTTTAGGACCTGCACCATGGAAAAGATGAAACAAGACAACGGCACTGGGAAAATGCATGAAAGTAGAAGACTACTACTTCCATGAAAAATGATGCAAAAAAAAGGCACCTGCTCGTGCGGTACATACAGTATACATCACAAGTGCCCCTCGGGATCAAGGGTCTATAAGCTAAACAAGATTTTTCCCATGATATTTTTTTACCATAAGATAATTCTTAGTCAAGGTTCATGTAAATTTTCTCCAATTTTCAGGAAATTTCATTTAATCTTTTCAAAAATCTCTTTCAATCTTTGAAAATATTTCCTTCATTCTTGTGTAATTTTCTTGATTCTCAGAAAATTTGCTTCATTTTTGGCAGTTTTTCTTAATTTCGATTAACTTTCCGGAAATTTCCTTTAATATTTTTGAAATCTTTTTTAATGTTTGGATAATTTCTTTTATTCTCGTGCAATTTTTGGAAAATTTTCTTCAATGTTTGGGAAATTTCTATCAAATTTGGGCAATTTCCTTAAATCTGATGCAATTTCCTTAAATCTCTGAAATTTTCCCTCATTTTGGGAAAATTTTTTAATTTTCGGTAAATTACTTCAATTTTTGGGAAATTTATTTAATCTTTGGGAAATCACTTTCAATATTTGAGAAATTTCTTTCATTCGTGTGTAACTTTCTTTAATTTTTAGAAAATTACCTTCATTGTTGGACAGTTTTTCTTCAATTTTAGGTAGTATTTCTTCAATTTTTGGGAAATTTCCTTACATGTTTGTTTGGGATATCACTTTCAATATTTGAGAAATTTGTAATCTCATGTAATTTTCTTCAATTTTTGGAAATTATCTTCATTTTAGGGGCAATTTTTCTTTGATCTTTGGTAAATTTTCATCAATTATCAGAAATGTTAATTTTACCAAATTTTCCTTCAATTTTTTTTGCTAATAATTTCCCAATCGAAAGAAAACATACAATAGGGAAGTGAAATCCTTCCAGGGAGTACCTTTTCTCTGCTCCCGGCTTATAACACTCAGAACCCTTGTCCTAACATCTTCCATTTATCACGACAAAACTGCACATAAACCTTGATATCACATCATCCCTGGTTTGGTTTGGCTTGGCCCCCCTGACATTTTATCCTGGCTCTACCCCTGCTTCAGTTCATCAGGTATTAAAATAATACCTCACAATATGTTGACAGTTTAATTGTAATCAGCCTCAGTGTATTGTTGGACAGTTTTCAGTGGGGTGTATCGGGTGTAACAAGGAAAGTTCCCGATAACTATGATAGAATGAAACGTGGTCAAAGTAACAGCTCCCTGGTTACAGCAGGGAATCCAACTTCCTGGTTACAGCAAATAGGATGTATAACCTTTATCGAAATTAACAGTAAAATGGGAAATTTGGGAAGGAAATATAAAGCATGGCATAATAAAAAAATATAGAAAAATATATAATAATTAAATAATTTGAGCAGTTATTGCTTGTCGTACATCATCACTTTTGCACATAAAAAAAAAGTGTAATAAATTTGTTTTGTCATAACTTCAAAATTACATTATCAGCGCTATTGTATCTACTTAAAGATGTTCTGCTCAGGATAAAATGCTCGCTATTGTAACCATTTAAAGATGTTCTGCTCAGGATATAATGCTCGCTATTGTAACCATTAAAAGATGTTTTGCTCAGGATATAAAGCTCGCAATTGTAACCATTTAAAGAATGCTCTGCTCAGGATATTATGCTCTTTCATCTGGGTAAAAAATCAACACCTATTCATTTACCTCTAATACCATACATCTTTTATTCAAAACTGTTGCATTTCTTTATTTAATCTCATTCAAAGATTCCTGTCCTGAATTACGTGATCCTTTCATCCATTCGTTCCTTTAATTTCTGTTTTTCTTGATCTCCTACATTTTGTCGTTATCATATGATATCTTTTATTCTTATCTTATCTAGATTCTTGTTTTTTTCCGAATCTTCTTCAATTCTTATTTTGTGAAATTCAAAATACTTCAAATTAATACTATAGATCTTTTATTCAAAACTGTTGCGTTTCTTTATCTAATCTCAGTCAAAGATTCCTGTCCTGAATTACGTGATTCCTGTCCTGAATTACGTGATTCCTTTCCTTTCATCCATTTTGAGAGGTGCAGTGGCTTAGTGGTCAAGCTCGTATTTAAAAGGTACAGGGTTCAATTCCCATCGCAAGCGCTGCATTGTGTCCTTGAGCAAGACACTTTACTTGCTTCAGTCCACTCGGCTCTGAAAATGTGTACCAGCACTGCTGGGAGTTAATCTGCGATGGACTGGCATCTCGTCCAGGGGGAGTCATGTTGTTCTTGTTTTTTCTGAATCTTCTTCAAAAAATTTTTTTTTTGAAATTTGATGAATCTCAAATTAATAATATACATCTTTTATTCAAAACTGTTGCATTTCTTCATTTAGTTTCATTCAAAGATTCCTGTCCTGAATTATGTGATCCCTTTCATCCATTTCTTCCTTTGATCTGTTTTCCTTGATCTCATACGTTTTGTTTCTATCATATCTTTCATTCTTATCTTATCTAGATTCTTGTTTTTTCTGAATCTTTTTTAATTTTTATTTTGTGAAATTCAAAGAATTTCATATTAATATGAAAGATCTTTTATTCAAAACTGTTGCATTTCTTCATTTAATCTCATTCAAAGATTCCTGTCCTGAATTACGTGATCCCTTTGATCCATTCCTTCCTTTAATCTCTGTTTTTCTTGATCTCATACATTTTGTTTTGATTATCTGTCATTCTTATCTCATTTAGAATTATTTTTTTTCTTCAAATTTGTTCTAATTTTTATTTTTATTTTGTGAAATAATTTCAAACCTTCCTAAATTTGTGGCACATAATCATCCTGTTTTTTCTGAATTCTCTATATTTCAGTTTGTGAAAGAACTTCAAATCTTCCAAACTTTGTGGCATAGAAATCAATTTCATGGGTCATCCAAAATCATACTGTTACCGTTACTTTCTACAGAAGGTGATAAACATCATAGCATAGCAAGGTTTAACATCCCGAAAGCATCCAGTGCTGGACATTACATCAAGAAGGCCACGGCCTTTGATAACCAGTTGTGAACTCACTGGTTGCAGACCCACAGAGATTCGAACCGGGACATGTATGGGTAAGAGGACAAAGCACTATTAAACCACTACATCATTTTACAGCTTTTTAAAACTTAGCATAAATTGTGCAATATTATGTGACCTCAGAGTGGAACAACTAGAAAGATGCTTAAATAGCCCATTGTTTATCAGTCCTCCCCAAATATTTTGAATGGGAGAAGTTGGCTATAGAGAATAGGAAATTGCATAATGTATATTATTATAAGCTTGACCAGACTTGGCAGTACGTATAATGCAATATCAGAACCTTTGATATTTGAAATTTGAGAGAGAAAAATAAAAATTA
>JAIGNY010004416.1:0-18190 GCA_020152595.1 Chiridota heheva
TGTGGAGCTCCTGATAATATTAGCATGAATTTAGGCCGCAAAAGTAGAATACCTTTAAATCAAAGAATCAATTTTATTCTCGAAGTGAAATTGATGATGAGTACTATTTTATTTCTATTTGCCCTTTGCTTAATACTGTGTGTTAGAAGTGCATTACGCCTTATTATTGTTATCTAATTACACAGATGTACGTAAGTTCAACAGTCTTTCAGTTATTATTATCCAAGCCTATGTTTTTAAGTTTAAAAAGTTGGTTTCCAAAATCAGATGTGCTTGCCTTTAAATTGAAGTCAACGAAGGCCGTTATTGTAATATAACCTATGAACAGAGGTTTTGTCATGTTTGCAATTTGAAAGAAGTTGGAGATGAATATCATTTTCTCCTAATTTGTCCATTCCTTTCTGAAATCCGCTGTAAATTTATCCCCAAATATTTCTTTCAGACTGCAACTAGAACAAAATGTAATACTTTATTAACAGCTAATTCTAAATACTTATTTTTGCAGTTATCACACTTTATTTTACACGCAATGGAAGCAAGACGTTTGTTTCTTTCTCTTTGATTATTGTTTGTTGTAAGAACCTCAATCATGTACCATTTAATTTATCGTTTATGTTTGTGACAAAGGCCAGATGGCCTAGAGCACTGTAATAAATTGTATTGTATTGTATAACTTCCAAAAAGGGCATGATCATATGCAATATTTATGTTAATATTATTCCATATGTACAATTGTAAACTCTCAATCCTTTATGTTACGATGTATATTTTGCTGTATTTGTGACAAAGGCCAGAGGCTAAAGTTTTACTAAATACATAATTGAATTGAATTGATTGTGTGTTAAAGCCACATCTTAAAAGCAATGCTGATTAGATGTCATATCCACTAATTACAAAGGAAGCTAGAATGTATTCAAATTTTGTAGGTCATTTAAAAAATGCAAAAGAGGGTAATTACCATTCATTCATCTGGAAATTATTTATGACCATTTTCAGTGGATGGCCAATAATAATTGGTAGCATCAATACAATTTAGTCTCCCTTTCAAATATTAAACGGACAACCTTTATGAGACTCTTGTTGGGAAAGTAGCAGTAAATATGTCCCCTCTCCCAAACATAAGCCATAAAGATGTTGATATAGTGTAAAACTAGCTAAATTGTTTTAAAATCTTTCAAATATTTTAACAAGAGAAACATTAAGAATGACACACAAAGAATACCTTACCAGGTTTTCTATATCATTTGGTGACTGCGTGCAGAAAATAGAATAGTCAGTAGGAGCTTTGATCTGAAAGGAAAAGAAAAGAAATAGGCTACATATCACAACAAAAATCTTATGCAAGTGTAACAAAGTTAATGAACTCTTTAGAGAAAATTTGCATACCTGCATTAAATTAATTAATATGACTGGATATTCATTATTTTCATAATTAGTTTACTCAGACTCTATTTTGAGAGCTGGTAATAACAGCACTTTGTCAACTTCAACATGTTGTGCTTACTGAATTAAGACTCCATTTTGAGAGCTGCTAATAAGAGCACTTTAACAGCTTCAACATGTTGTGCTTACCAAAGTAAGACTATTTTGAGAGCTGGTAATAACAGCACTTTGTCAACTTCAACATGTTGTGCTTTAATACTGAACTAAGATTCTATTTTGACAGCTGCTAATAACAGCACTTTGACAACTTCAACATGTTGTGCTTACTGAACTTTATCAAAGGTTAAGCCTTCAAGTATTGAGCTGCATATTTTGGGGCTGTTTTACTAAAAAGATTTAAATTGGTTTCAGTGGGCAATACTTACATAGCCTTTGATTAAAAGGTGTTTCAGTGTGTTCATTCCTCCTATACTTTGTTGGTATGTTAAAGACTTCAAACCTTTTGGTCAGAATTTGCTGCATCCCTTCAAGGATGATAGACAATTAAAAGTCAACATTTTACATCAAAGGTACAAAATAACACAACTGACTTGCTTACCGGTTTTGGTTTTGGTTGCTCAACACAGAAAACACTGAAATCTGTTGTGGTTTTCTCAGGCTCCTGCTGAAAACAAAAAAGAATTCAACTCGTCCTTATAAAATGCTGCATTGTAGGTGTTGCACAACCTCATATTTGAAATTGAAAAGCTTGGGATATCTTTCTGGATATGATCCAAAATGGCTTCATGACAGCATTGGTGAAATTATACCAGAGAGGATAAGTTAATTATATCAAAAATGGCTGAAGAGTGAAAGTATGCAGAGCAAGATGGATCATAGATAGTGGGAGGTATGACAGTTTGGGATTTGGGTGGAGGTGTACCTACAGGGTCCTTGCTCGCACATTGTAATCTTTACAATTCCTCAACACTAAAGATCACAAATCACCTTGTTTTTGTTCTGAGCCACCCCTTGTGCTTGAGATGAAGCTTGAGGAGTCTCATTGTCATGGCGAGCAGTTGCTTCCGCAATTTCAGGCGATTGCTGGATGCTCTGCCGTGCTGGGTGGATTCTCTGCATTTCATGCTGGATGCTTTGCCGTGTACGTGCTGCCTGGATCATCTGCCGTGCTGGCTGGATGATTTGCCGTGTTGGCTGGATGCTCTGTGGTACTGGCTGGATGTTCTGCTGTGCTGGCTGGATGCTTTGTGGTATTGGCTGTATAATCTGCTGTTCTGGCTGGATGCTCTGCCATGCTGGCTTTATGTTCTGCCATGCTGGCTTGATGCTCTGCCGTGCTGGATGGATGCTCTGCTGTGCTGGCTGGATGCTTTGTGGCATTGGCTGTATAATCTGCTGTTCTGGCTGGATGCTCTGCCATGCTGGCTTTATGTTCTGCCATGCTGGCTTGATGCTCTGCTGTGCTGGATGGATGCTCTGCCGTGCTGACTGGATTTTCTGCTGCGCTGGCTGATTGTTCTGCGGCACAAAGGCTGAGCAGTTTCCAGTTGCCGATGTACTAGCACATCTGCCATCAGTATCCTGTAAAATAAAAACAATATACATCATTATTGCAACCTATAGTAAAATAACATTATGGGATGTTAGTGGCGGTCTATTTTGCAAAAGCAAGTTGAACATTACTGATGTTGCTCTTTTTGACCCACTAAGCAAGCTCTGAAATTGTTGACCCCAATTTATTTGTTGTATGCTTGTGACGGGCAGTGGCGTGGTGGCAGGGGGGCACAACTGCAGCCCCCTCCCCCCAGCAAAGCTTTCTGAGAGGGCGCTGAGTGCTCAAGGGGGCACCAAAAACGTCCTAAAAATATATCTTTTTAGGCCCTGGAAAAATTTATGAGTTGATCAATAACTTCTTCTTATATACTATTTGTAATATTTCATTTTTTTCCAAAATCACAAAAAAAAGTAGGCCAAGGCTTCCCGGAAACCCTTGGATCCCCACTAGCTTTTCGCAGCCTTCGCTCCTATATCATGCCTACAGAGTTTACACAAGTTAAGCAAGTACAAGTTTTCCCCCCCCCCCCTTTTTTTTCTTCAGGAAATCTTCAATTTCAACAAAATTCTGGAAATTTAGTTCAATTTTAGAAAACTTTTTTTCATATTTTGGAAAATTTGCTTTCATTTTCAGGAAAATTCTAAAATATCAAAGATATTGTCTTCACTTTTCAGAAATTTTCCTTCATTTTGCTGAAGTTTTCTTCAATTTTTGGATGTTTTTTTTTAATTTCGGGAAATTTCTGTCAATTTTCAAGATTTTAGAGAATTTTTCTTCAATTTCCTTCTTTTTGGGGATATTTTCTTCAATATTTAGGAAGTTTTTCTTTAATTTTTGGGAAATTTCCTTTATTTTTGGAAAATGTTCTTCTTTATTGGGAAAATTTGCTTCCATTTTCTGGATTTTTTTTTCAATTTTGGGATATTTTTTTTAATATTTAAGGAATTTTTGGAAAATTTCTTTCATTCTGCGGAATTTTCAAATTTTGGGAAAATTTCCTTCATTTTCTGGAAATTTTAGGGAAGTTTTTCAACTTTGGGGAAATTTCCCTTTATTTTCTGTAAAATTTGCCTCCATTTTTAAGAAATTTCCATCATTTTAGGGACATTTTCTTAAATTTTTGAGAAGTTTATTTACAATTTTCATGAAATTTCTGTCAATTTTTGGCATTTTGAGGAATTTTTGTTCAATTTTTGTGAATTTTTATTCATTTTGGGATATTTTCTTTAATATTTAGGATGTTTTTCTTCATTTTTTGGGAAAATTTCCTTTACTTTCTGAAAATTTCCTTCATTATCGTTTTTTTTCTTTAATATCGGTAAATTTCCTCCATTTTCAGCATTTTGGGGAAATTTCTTCAATATTTAGGAAGTTGTTTGCAATGTTCGTGAAATTTCCTTCATTTTGGGAATATTTTCTTTAATATTTTGTAAGTTTTTTTTCAATTTTTGGGAATTTTTTTCATTCTGTAGAAGTTTCCTTCATTTTCGGAAATTTTTCTCAAAATGTCCCTATATTTAAAACACTGATTTTATGCAATTTCCTAAATGGTGCCATATATACACGTCGCATGTCAATCTAGATCTATGTGCACATTATACTTAAGAGCATTTTTTATTTCAGGGGGTACCAAAATGTCCTTGCCCCCCCCCTCCCCCAGTGAAACATGACCCACCACGCCACTGGTGACAGGCAGGGGGAAATATATTCCCCCGTGCCATAATACCATGATAGGCCACAAAATCATAAAATACTTCTGAAACATGTTGACAAGACTGCACGATAGGCAATTAAAGGTACTTTAAATCTCACCCTGGTACTACCCACATCCCTTTGCATGTCATGCCTTTCCAGTGGCGCAGGATTCAAGTTGTATTGCATATCACTAACATGTTCCACTGGTGGTGATGGCTGTAAAGGATAAATTCACAATATGTCAAAATCAGTGACAAATATCAAAGAGGGATTCATGGGATTCAATTTTGGCTAAGAATGATAATAGTACCGAAGTTTAGAATGACTCAAAAATCTTAAACAAATCAATATTTGCATTTATCAATTCGTAAACACAGGGAATATTCGTTAAAAGTGGCTGTAATAAATCAATATTCGCATTTATCAATTCGTAAACGCAAGGAATATTCTGTTGAAAGTGGCTGTCAACTTTGCGTTATTTCACCTCTGAAAAATCCATGTCACGTGAATAAGAAGGCTCGTGAAATAAGTTGAAGTGAGCTAACGGTGGTAGAAGAGACAGACTGCATAGTATACTTGTACACTATCAGTATACGTGTACATTATCGTCTATTTGCAAAGCTAGGATCAAAATGGGGTGACAGCCACTCAAGTGGAAGTGAAGTAGACTTAATTGTATAATGTTATTCTTCAAGTTTTAACGAAGATTTTGAGGAGTTAGGATTGCTTGGTTATGATGTCCCATACCAATTCAAGCCAGAGGCTCGTGTAGGCCCTCAACAAGAAGAACCTATCAATGAGCCTCGTATTGAGTAATTCCAGAAAATACCCATAACCTCCCCGCTCAGGAACTGAGAAATCCACGGGGTGGTTGGACTTGGGAAATCCAAGAGGCTGAGGACCAGGAATATCGGAGGAAGGGAAGGTGGGGGTTTGAAAACTTGGGAAATCCGGAGATGAAGACTTGGGAAATCTGAGGGGGGGACTGAGGACCTGTGAAATTTTTCTTTCTTTTTGTGAACTTACATTGAAGCATGCCAGCCAGTGTGGGGTGACAGAGCATAATTTTTAATTAGTTGTTTCATGTTTCACAATATTTTTGCACATTTTTAAAGTTCATTCAGAAACGATCATGGCCTAAACTTGACTTTTAGATTTACCTTAGTACCGTAACGTATGAAGTAGCCTAGTCTAGTTGCGCGAAAATTTCTTTTAGTTCTGTATAAGTTTTTGGTATCGCAATATGTGTTAAGAGGCATATTTCATGTCGTGGGAAAAGAGATATTGCAATAATCGACATATCATGACAGTACTAGAGATAATCAAATTCGATTTTAAGGTATTTCCTATGAGGTGTGATATTTCATTGCATGTACATGGCTAGGCTGCTTCACAAACACTGGGTGTGACTGAAATTGAATATAAGAATTTACTATAGAGAGAGAGAGACACACCACACCTGGAGATAGAATTACCTTTCAAGCCAGAGATGGGGTGCGTAATGTTTTTTGTTGTTGTCTTTTTAGGGAGGGGGAGCAATATATCACATTCGTATTTAGTTTAATAACTTTTCCCACCCTCTACAAAAAAAGTGCTACATCTTTTGGCAAAATATGCTAGTCTTATGATGCGGTGGGGGGGGGGCAACACTAGATTTTTGTTGAGGGGGCAAGTAACACTAAATATTGGGACACTTTCCCTCTCCCCTTACTTATGCCCCACCACTGGTAACAGCACAGCATTGAAGTGGGCATGAGGTTCCCACACAAAGAATGCCATGGGCAATATTTGTCTGGCTTATGTTATGGACATAAAACCTTTGACCCCTGTTATCTTGCATAGCTGTCCCTCTCTTGCCCTAGCATCAATATTCTAGGCCACCACATGTTACACACAAATCTAATAGAATTTTGCAAAAAATTGAATTTTGGAACAAATTTACTTGCACTCACTGACTCTCCAAAACAGAATATGGCACTTGAATAGATAAATCAAAAGCACTATGTGACATTTACACTGTCAAACAACGAATGCTAATTGAAATGAAAGTCAACTTGTAAAACAAATTGGGACAGGCTTACATAGCAACCTCCAAATTATATGACACAAAAAGAAGACATACTTTGTTGCGTTGAAGAGGAACAACATGGGTGTACTTCACACTTTCTGCACCTCGAGCTGTTCTGAGAAGCGTCTGCTTATTTTGCAAATGAAAGTGAACTGGCAGGTTATCCACCTGAAATAAAGAAAAAGCTGGGATGAAACTTATCACAAATATGGTAATGAACTATCATGTCAAAGAATTTTAATACATTAATTGTGGGTAAATATTCAGTAATGGACTGAACTTGTTTGTAGTAAGATGGATTGATGCAAATTGTCTAGATCCGCATCACTAATGGTTTCTCTCCATACGTTACAAATCCTTATGTGCATTACTTGATAAACAAAATGAGAACAAACAAAAATGAGAAGTAAATTTTGGTGACTTGATGTCTACAACTACAGGGGCAATACCAAACCTCAGACTACCCCCTCCCCCAGTCCCCATCTCTACTTACTCAGAAACTTAAATTACTCTTGATATCAAACAGGTTAAAAGCTCATTCGGAATTTGACCAAATTAAGAAGAAAAAAAAGACTAATTTACAGTGTTGGTCTTTAGGTGGAAAGGAAAATTCTTGTTGGATTTGGCTGGTCTTGTCATGAACAGGTACACAGCATGTCCAAGGAATGCAATTGTCCAGTAGACACCGTTGATGATCTTTGCACTAAAAGAGAGAGGAGGTAATGACACAATGGCTCAATCACAATTCAAGCACATTTTGTTGACGAAAAACATTTATAAAAACATGGTGAATTGAATATTTGGGACTTTCAACAACCCAAATATTCAAGAAACTTCAAGTTGACATACATTGCAACTTAGCTAAACATGGTTGAAATCAAACTAAAAATACTACTCCCCCTCTTGCCCTGTCTATAAGGGTTTAGTAGAGAATCTTACCGACAGTAGGTTGGAATGTGCTCTACAGCAAAGTAGATCATGATTGGCTCAGCCAGAAACCAACCAGCATAGAAGACCAAAAACGGGCCGTAGAAGAGCTTTTCCTGGGAAAATGTTTCAGAGTGAATATCACAGCATAGAACAGCCAGGCAACACCTGAAATTATATTTAATAAAGATAAAATTGAGAATATTAGTACTCTTGTTAAGAACAATAAAGCGATTATGTTCTTCTATGAAAAGAAGTACAAAGTAGTATCATGTAAATAAAATATTCATCTTCTTGAAATGATAGCACTAATTATGTTCATAAAATAATAGCACTAATTATGTTCACAAAGTGATAGCACTAATTATGTTCATAAAATAATAGCACTAATTATGTTCATAAAATAATAGCACTAATTATGGTCATAAGATAATAGTACTAATTATGTTCATAAAATAATAGCACTACTTATGTTTATAAAATAATAGCACTAATTATGTTCATAAAATAATAGCACTAATTATGTTCATAAAATAATAGCACTAATTATGCTCATAAAATAATAGCACTAATTATGTTCATAAAATAATAGCCACTAATTATGTTCATAAAATGACTCATTCTTGACTTTTTATTTTTATCTCAGAACCAAAGTTGATAGAAAGTTTTTCCCATTTTTAATAGGGAAAGAATTTTTTTACCACAATGGCCACTCATGTAACTATACAGGGATTGGGTTTGTGCCAGTCATGAATATTTGAGTATTCCAAATGCCTAATCCCATAAAACCTCGTTTTACATTATTTAGAAATGAAAATGCCTAGTTTTGGCAGTTACTCCTATACCTGAAGAATTTTAAGTTTAACTGTTATCAGTCGAGCTGCTTTACAAACAGGATTCTCCACATTTCTGGTATTTAACTAATTACAAAATGCAAAAATCACATTCCCTAATGATAATCGTTTAAGATATACTACAACCAAGATATACTACAACCAAAAGGTCTGATTTTTCTTGAGAAAGTAATTAAAGAAACTGATTTTAGAATGAATTAAGGGGGAAAAGAATCCAACATACCAATGCATCGCAAGCCAATCAAACCAAGAGTGGCAGGGTTGTCGTAGATGAACATCACTTTGCGAGGGTCAAACAGCACATGCTCATAGATGAGCAACATGATGTCAATCGCTGCAAACGCTGTGATGAAGACCGCAATCTTGATGGATCCAGAGTTGCTGATGTGGCGCCTGTAAGAACATTCATTCATAGAAAAGTTCTTTTTGATCCAAATTTTGTCATTACCTGAAAGGTGTTCTTTGCACAAAAAAACCCTGTTTTTTAATGTTTTCAGAAAATGGACGTCTACTTTGGATGTACATGGAGAAGAGAACCACTCTAATCTGCTTCATCAATCTCTACTCTTTCAATTGTAATTGATATCTTATAATTTTAAAAACATTTTTATCATTTCATTGACACCGTCAGTGTCCCCCTCCCCTACCTCACCATACTAATTGTCCTCCCCTCCCCTCCCCATTCAATGTTGGCCGTTGTTACTGTTTTTCCTGGAAATGATGTTAAGAAATAAACTCAACATTGAAAAGTGGGGAGGGGGTAGGGGGTTACAATTCTCGGAAAAAAATATTTAAAAAACCTAACACTATAACATATGTAGTTCTCAAAAAGCTGAAGTGTTCCAACAGTTTTGTTTAAGATTGTAGGTCCTGTTGGGGTTTGGGGAAAGCAAATTTATGCACTCTAGGAGTAAAAATTTGTCCAAAATCAAAATTTAAACTTGGTGTCCCTATAGGCCTATCAGATCTGAAGGGAAAAAATACAGCTCTTACCTGAATCAGAAAGCTTATTGTTACTCACAAAATATCCATCAATTAGCCTGTCAGAAAGAACACAGGCCTACTGTTGATTATTCTACTCACTTTTGAAAGAAAACAATGTTTATGAAAATGTAAATGTGATAATGAGCAATAGATTTGTGACCTTTTTATTCCACTTAAGTGGACCTCTTCTTTAGTCCATACTTGAATCAAAAGGAAGTTGTCTTGTCAATTATGACAGCATGACCATGCTGTGTTAAAGAACGGAGATCTTGTAAAAACCTGCCATTGCTAGAAGGGATCATGGTGGAGAAGGGAACTGTTTCATGATCTCATTCATTTATCACCACGGTACCCCCTGCAGTTGATGGGTTGGAACAACAGTTTTAATTGAAACTCAATTCAACAACACCAGACAATGTCCCGCCAGTCCCTTGGAAAATGTCCCCCAGCCCTAAGCACTAAGTAATTCAATCTGAGACAAAAGTGTAAGAAACTACAATACAGGTATACCTTGTGACTGTGTATCCTTTGGCAATGAGGATTATAAGCAACACAAAGACAACATTTCCAATGGAAGAAAGGAGGTGTCCTATACACGGTGAAGAGAAAGAAGACGAAAGGAACAAAGACGATAGGAATGGATTATGCACAGGAAAAAGGACAAGTGCAGGATTAACAGATCAAAACAAACAAATAAATGGAATGAAAATGATATGATATCCATCTAATGATAAAGGAGAAACAGGATGACACGAAACGTGTGTTAAGAAAACTGCTTATTCTGAGGCCTATGGACAGAGTGCAGAATATTAACAGATTGAGCCAAATGTGCTGAAAACATTTTTCACAAGCAGCTACTCTCCTTCAAAGTGATTAAAAAAATTGATTTTATTAAATGGATTTTTGTAAGAAACCATTACACCATTTTGCATGAAAATTACATATCTTTACCAAAATCTATAAACTGGTTATTTAAAATTAATCCTGATGGGAAAAGTTGTCAACAGTTTTTAATCAATTTTAGTTTGCCTCTAGCTTGTTGAGCTAGGTACAAATCTTTCACACGTCTGAAATGACACGTGAATGTCAGAAGCTGACTTTAAAATGGAGGAGGGAATCTGAGTGTTGGTTGTTTTGTCTTCATGTTATGATAGCATTGCCTGATGTATTAAAGGTGGGATGAATGAAATAGCATGGCTGAGAAACATCATAATAAGAGATGGAAACAGAACAAGTTAAAGAATGACAGTATTTGGAGTCATTTAGCCAGATCAAACTTTCTCAAAGTGAATTTAAATTAGCATAACCTTCATGAATAGATAACTTGGGACTTTTCGACAAATATTTCCGCAAAATGCGATAACAAATATGCTTGTTAGAGCAGTATAAATCATATGCTTCACTTACTTGATATCGAATATATATGAAATTCATGTGTTTCTGCACATAGCTATTAGTATAAAACCAGCAGCAAAACTGAAGTACTTAATTCAAAACTTACCAATCAGCAACCAGGATTTTCTTTCAATTCCATCCCCTGAGTATTTAAATAATACCACAGTCAGGATCAGTAGCGAGATGAAATGAAGTATCACCTGATCCAAAGTAAAGATGGAATGTTGGATGCAGCAGCCGACGTTTAGAGAGGACAGCTGCAGGATTAAGGTTGAAGAAAATGTTGAAATACAATGCAGCTATCTTTGTCATCATGCCTGATATCCCTTAAGTGGCCTGATTTCTTGGGAAAGCCTATAATCAGATTATCCAGGGCATTGGCAGTATTTGCCTACCAAAAGATAAGTGTGTGTGTGAGGGGGGGTGGGGGTGGCAAAACCACAAAAACATGCTAAAATGCAAAATAAATACCATACAAAAGATACAAATTCTAAAAAAGTGGGGAAAAGTGCCCCTTTTGCTCCCCCCCCCCACCCTCAAATCCCACCTTTGATCCAGGTAAAATTAGCCTATTGTCAGAAAAATGCATAATCCTCCAAATTAGCCTCAAGCTATACAAAATATCAGCTCTCAGGGATAACCATGAGGGTACACAATTGGGAAAAGATATCCCGAGCTGCTAAAATTGGAAGTGGAAAAAAATAGTTCTTTTGGGGGAAAAGGCAGTGAATGGAGCCAATAAAGACAGTAAAATGGGACAAAAAATGCATCATAACACAAGAAAGATACCATCAGCATAAACTACTAGTATGTTTGCAAGTTTTCATACCAAAATTTGTATGACTATATTGGGTCTATCTATTCCTTAACAGCAGTTACTTTACACCAATGTTGGCAAGTGTTTGAATTTACATCACGCTGTAGTGAAGGTTGGTTGCTCATAGTGGCCATACCAATATTGTGCCCTGACATGTATGACATTGCTACTCGCAGCACCCTCACTCAATATTTCTTAAATAATGTACATGCTGTGTTCGCTTAAGCCATTCCTGAAATAAACTTCATATGTACTGTGTATGTATAAAGTGTGAGGGCAGTGATGAGTAATTTTCGGTGGCCTTGAGATGTTCGATTTTCTAATATGTGGAAAAGCCGAACATCACTGATGTTAGGGCGCAAATCTTTTATGCGATGTTGGCCCAACATAATTTCCGACACCTTCAACACACAAAATAATGTAGGCTCAATGAGCATATCCTGCAGTCAACAAGAGCCAAGCATTTCCATACTTCTTAACAGATACTATGATACAACTAATGTTGAAATAAATTGAAAGTATTCTATTTACCTCTACCAAAGCTGGAAATCAGCATAAGCACAAAGAACAGCAGGACAAAACAAAAATCCGTCTGGAGGATATCTTTGAAAGAAAGAACAATTAAGCCTATGAGTAACAAAATCAGCTTTATAGTGATGAATCATTTTAAACATGTTTTCAATTTTTCTTTAGTATTTTTATTTCTAGATCAGCTAGGACTGTTGGTAGGACAGCATGCTCGACTATTCGAAGCTTATTCACACCTAAACCCCTCCTCAAACCTAGCCTCTCCTCAAGCCATACCCTCCCCAACCCCACACATTCCCAAAACTACATCCTGGATTGTTCTCCAACTCCCAACTTAAGAAAATATGTGTGTCAAGCACAGACATGTAGCCAGAAATTTTAGGAAGAAGGAGGGGGGGGGGAGGGCTATGTGCCTGGTCAAATTCAATCTTTATGAAAAATCATTTCCACCTGAATGAATTATATGTAAAGTGGAAAAACTCAGATGCATAACTCTTACAATAAAAAGATTAAACGTCCTCAAACAATCGACATTCAGCAAAGGGAGAAGGGGGGGGGGGAGCCGTGGCTCCCATGGTTCCCCCCTTGGCTATGTGCCTGGTCAACCAGCATGAAAAATGTGTGAAACAATATTGCTTAATGTATGACAAACTAGACATTTTAAAGGTATGGTACAAATCTCCTGATAATGCACATTCCAGTCTGTCCCACATGCCATCCCAACCTCTGTCCCACATGCCATCCCAACCTCTGTCCCACATGCCATCCCAACCTCTGTCCCACATGCCACCCCAACCTCTGTCCCACATGCCATCCCAACCTCTGTCCCACATGCCATCCCAACCTCTGTCCCACATGCCATGCATCCCAACCTGTCCCACATGCCATGCATCCCAACCTGTCCCAAATGCCATCCCAAGCCCTATGTATTATATGCAACCACACCTGAAAACCAGATCTGTCATTCCACCACATGTATGACCCACATGCCATGCCAACCCACCCTGTTCAACATGCCATCCCACTTTCTGTCCCACATGCCATCCCACCCTGCCCTACATACAATTTCACTCTGTACCACATGAAATCCCACACTCATCCCAATTGATACATCTGCTTAATGTGCATCATCTCATCTTCTACCCAACATTCCACTTATTGTTTATATTTCTTTTCCTACCCAAGACACTTAATTTCAAATATTTGTATTGCTATACATGTCAGGAATTTCATTATCATAACAAACAAAAACCTCCAAAAAACCTTGTTTATATTTCTTTTCATACCCAAAACACTTAATTTTTTTTTTTTTGAGACAAGTAATCTTTTGTTTGTTTCCTTTCATGCCAAGACTAATATCTTACAGAGGAATTTCATCTCAGTAAAATTGCGATGTTGATATCTATCACATCATATCCGGTTGTGGATCATTTCTAATCAAGTATGTACTGTACGCATGTACAGTGTGCTAGTCACTTCCACGGCAATCATTGATTGGTTGTCGGTATTTATTACTGTCCGTGTTAACACAATATCTGGCCTTTAATTGCTATTCATGTCAGGAATGTTATTATCATAACAAACAAACTCCTCCAAAAACTTTAACCAACAAACAAAGAAACTTCCAAAAAATTTAATCAGATGCCAATGCCAGGGGTTGTACAACAGCTCTAACTATTCTTTGAATAGTCAAGTTAAAAAGGTAACTGTGTGCGTTTAACATGCATCATGTGACATAAGCAGTGTTTGGTGTATTCAGCAAGCTCATAACTTCATTATGTTCTACCACACAATCAGGTTTATGGCTAACAGGGAAAGCAGGGGACTTTCTCAGAAATTCTGACTTTCTAAATTTTCTGCCAGAAAAAAAAAAAGAACTTGTAAACTGTATTTGTTTATTATCAAAACTAAATTAATTTTTCAACTTTGTGAGTGCACGATATGAATGCACATATAAAACATGACATTATTTTACACTTTGCAATCACTAGAAATATACTTTACCCAGTGCCCTATTAAACTATACTTACATTGCTCATCTGCAGAGAAGTGCCTTGTCCATCTGTCATCTCCATTTGTAAAATTGAACTCATAATCAACACGGATTCCAACGTTCCTTTTTGAGTAGCAGTTAGCAAAGTTAACAAACCACCAGTAATCACGGTCCATTGTAAAGCTCCGAAAGCTTCTACAATGAACAATCTAGAAAATATAATGCAGAAAAGTTGAAACTGAGAAAAAGAAATGCATTATAACATCTATGCATAGTTTTTCTTTCAAGTTTTTTTTTTTTTTAGTACATGATCCTTCAGAAAACATGATTATGGAAGTAATAGATTCAGACTCAGACCAAATGCATTTCTTGATACTCAAATATTTATCCATGAATTACATATAGCAATGATCACAAAGGATAACACATACTACTGTATACTGTACAATTTACTGTATATATTGCCAAACTTACCAAAAGTTAGCTAACTTTAGTCAAATTTTGACCTATTAAGTTTTGAAATCAACAACCCCACCTCCAGACAGTGGTGTATCTAGCTTGAGTAGCCAGAGGTGGCAAACTTTAATGTGGAATTGTGTATATGCAGACAAATGGCTACATTCATTTGGTCGATTAGGCATTAACTTAAGTGCATTGTGTACATTGGTGCAAATAGGGTGTGTGGGGTAAAGACCCCCCACCCACACACACACACTGAAAAGTTGCAAAACAATCAGCCTTGTGTACCTTAGTTGGTCCTAGTCGCTGAAAAGTTGATGTGGATTACACTGAGTAAAATGGGGAAAAATTGAAAAAATTCAGTTTTAAAATTAGATCCCATGATTTGGGGTCCTACATTGAAAATGTAAGATAATCTATAATAATAATAATTCAGTCTAGGAATGCAATCAAAATCTTTTCCAAAAGTCATACCCTGCTGCCCCCTCTGAATATGTCACTGCCTCTATTGTGGCATCCCTCATTAACCATTTCACCTTTAGTGAGATCATGCTATCTAAACATGGTACTTGATATGAAACATAAACTACATAGATAGCAGAAGATTTCAGGAAAACTGATACCTGTTGGCCGTGGATGTCCGTTTCATATTTACATGATGGCATATTCCCCACTCGTGGGCTAAATCTGCCAGCATAAGATCCAGGAATGAGTTCGCCTTTCTCCCAACATGTCTGGGAATGCAACGGAATAAACAAAATCATTTCTGTTACATCATATACATAGACATATGGTACATAAGGCGGTGCAGGGGCGGGATTTAGAGGAAAAATCCCCCTATTATCGGGCAGAGTTATAGACTATTTTCATTTGCATCACCCCCTTCCCCTATGTGTATGTATAGGTCAATTAAACATATTTGTTCTAACAACGTGTACTTGCATGCAGGTTTAGACAGCATGCAACTAAATGGCACCCATAAGGAAAAGTGGTGATCATTTGCTTCCATTTTAAGCCGAGCCCCCTCTACACTGTATGAATAACTGAAACACTGCTACATAAGATATGTTTATACATTTATATTTCATTTCTTCATTTCAGCTAAAGAAGTTTCTGGTTTAAAAATTAATGATCTATTCAATAAACCTGGAACTCCTGGTTTATGTTAATTGTTGTTTCGTTGTAAATTCTGTATCTATGAGCTGTTTGCCCATCATTTTCAATTAGAGTGAGTCAAATATTCATGGTGAAGCCATAAACAATGCGTGTTTTATCTCATTTCCCTGAAAATGATAACTCTAGCTAAACTGGTTTTCGTAACTTTGATGTATCACCTATCCAACTATATAACAATCACTTTGATTGGATGCTTTCTGCATTGTTAATACGCCCTCCAAAAAAACGTTTTTTTTAATCCTCTGATTTTCTTATGTAATAACTATATTTTGTAATGACATCATCAGTGTACCTTGCAACAAGACAACATGTTTGGTGCCTTTTGATAGCTGATGTTCTATGTATATTTGAATGACATCTTTGAAGAATTTATGAATTTTACTTAAGTGATAGTTTAATAAATATTTCAAGAACATTATCATACATTAATATTTCAAAAGGAGTACTTATAATATTGAAAATTTTGCCAATCAATGATTGAGATTATTGTAACATTTTTATATTTCGTCGTGTGTACAAAGGAACCATCCATTATGAAAATAGGGTTTGACAAATTGCTGGGTAATGTGTAAACATTACAACAACAGAGTCAGTTTCACTGAATATATATTAACTATTATTTATTTGCAAAATCATGTGTTCATGACTATTACTGTAAGAATGGACATAAACATAATATAACTTTTCTAAACTGATTTTCTAAATTGATTTCAAATTAATTTAAATTCCCTGCTTTTAAATGGAACACTCCAAATTTGCTCGCTGGGAAAATGATCACTTTGCGTGTTGCACTTTTTGATATGTGATGTTCAGTAGCAGTGAGTGAGAGTGAAATTGTGGTTGCGCTCGCATATTCAATAAGTTGGAAGACAAGACTTTCAAGGTTTTGGGAGTTAAAGCTCTGTAATTCTTAATATCAGACATGATAATGAGAGTTAAGTTATGTATAATTAATTTACCATTTTTTAATCTACATTTATTGTATGAGGTCAAGGGTCAAGACCTTTATTCAGATTTTGGAAAATTAAAATCCCTCCTTCACCACCCCACCCCTCAATAAGATCCATATACAGTATCCATCATACAGTTCAATTATTTGATTTTCATGCTGCCTGCATGTGGAATACCCAAGCTTTTATTTTCAAACAAATTCCTGGAACCACTTTGTGTAGTTGGTACAGAAAAGCTCTAATCTCAAAGACTTTGGTTACTTTCTTTTAATCATGATACTTACAAGTTCATCCTCATGTTCAAGCAGGTAAGGCCATTGACCTTTCATGTCATTGAAGAGGTATACAGAAAGGCAACAGTCATTCTGCAAAGACAAATTATAATATTTTTAAAACTGTGTCCTGTTTTGCATGTCAAATAAACACACAATCCCTTACCCTACCCAATGTTTAAAATACTTGGAAATTCATGCAATACAAAACAATAGTTTCTGTTATGGGCAATGATGAAGGAAGGACTCAAAAAAATATTTCTGTTGTAGATCTGGAATGATGACTGACGACACTACTTAAATATAGTTTCAAATTAGAAGGTAAAGTAGTTAATGAGATAATTTGCAAAGTAAAGGTTATGGTTTCATTCCACAAAATGAAAAGAAAACAAATAACAAAATGCACCAAGACATTTGAGGAATGTGAGTATGTGATGACACCTAGTCTTTTGTCAGTCATTTTTTGTTAAAGCTTTAAAATTAAACAGTTACTTTACTATTTTGTTCCTTATTTATCCCCATCATATTTTGATTGATCCCCATCATATTTTGATTGATCCCATCATATTTTGATTGATCCACATCATATTTTGAATATATTTGACCACTTAGCTGTTCATTTAAAGATATGGTCAGATTTGTCAAACATCCTGTTGTTTCATGAACCTTTGCCTGAAAAATTTGCAAACCATGAGATGACATGAACTTTTGACCTATGTATCTTTATGTTTGTGTTTCTTTTTTCCAAAAACCTAAAAAAAGGTGAGATTAATTTTCTCAAAGGTATGTTGACAGGTAGAGGCAATATTAGCTAACCTGATTGAAAATCCTTTAAAAAAACATGATTAAGAAAGCAAACATTTTCATCAAAATCAATTTTTGTGCAAATATGGACAAATATGCCAATTTTTGTGTTACTCTTGTGATGTATGAATGGGACTGGTCTCTATTTTCTTATGTAAATTTATTGTTTTTCAACCTCTGTCATTTCTCTTTGAAAAAGGAAAGATAGTTATAATGAAGAGGATTGTATCTTTATGCCCCCCCCCCCCTTCCACCCACCACTACCAATTTCAAGATGGAAAAGGCACTCGAGAAAAAGCATTTTGAACATTTTCAAGGTCTGAAATTAAG
>JAIGNY010004417.1:0-13260 GCA_020152595.1 Chiridota heheva
CACATTGCCGCTGCCCCAGAACGATTGCCACCGCCCACACATTGCCGCCGCCCAGACGTTGCCGCCGCCCAGCATTGCCGCCGCCCAGACGTTGCCGCCGCCCGAACATTGCTGCCGCCCAGACATTGCCGCCGGCCAGCGTTGCCGCCGCCCAGACGTGCCGTTGCCCAGACATTGCCGTTGCCCAGACATTTGCCGCCGGCCAGACATTGCCGCCGCCCAGACATTGCCGCCGCCAAGATAGATATTAGCGAGAGCGTTTCAATGAAGTATTTGTTTCGTGAAAATCGGATTTTCTTTTCGAAAGTTAGCTTGATTTTCTAAGCCCCCTTGCTATGACAGTAATAAAACAATTCTCGACAATAAACCATTTGACATAGCGACCTCATTTTTATATTATAATGCTATACGATGGAGCGCCATTAAAAATACAAAAGTTAGAAAACATGACGTGAACACTTTGGATGGGAAGGTATCATGACGAACGGAATTTCCGCCGGTCCCGTCCGCCAAAATATTGGAACAAAATTAGTCAACACTCAACTTATTTCTTACCGTGTTTATAGTAAACACCCACAAGCGACAGAGCCGGCCACAAAAAGTTGACAATTAGGGTTCATAGAAATTTCAAATAAACATCTCATGCATACAAATTTAATACCGTTAGATAGATATTGGCGAGAGCGTTCAATGATATTTGTTTCGTGAAAATCGGATTTTCTTTTTCGAAAGTTAGCTTGATTTTCTGTAGGCCCCCTTGCTACTGACAGTAAATAAAACAATTCTCGACAATAAACCATTTGACATAGCGACCTCATTTTATATTATAATGCTATACGATAGAGCGCCATTAAAAATACAAAGTTAGAAAACATGACGTGAACACTTTGGATGGGAAGGTATCATGACGAACGGAATTTCCGCCGGTCCCGTCCGCCAAAATATTGGAACAAAATTAGTCAACACTCAACTTATTTCTTACCGTGTTTTATAGCAAACACCCACAAGCGACAAGCCCGCCACAAAATCGTGTATCTTTTATGCACTTTAATTTTTGGGTGTCATACTCACCAAAGGTTGGGAGGGGGAGGGGAGATGGGGATGGGGCGGGGGTTATGGAGGTTGGTGTTGGGGTTGATGTTGGGGTTGGGGGGAATTTAAGGGGGTTAAATTTTGACGAATCATGAAGGAATATAAATAATCGTGTTATCATTATCAAAACCTTCCCTGTATGCCACCGAAATACTGTTAAACAATTTAGTACACTTCAAAAGTTGCTAAAATCTACTTCGGTTCTATTGCGCAGCGCGCCCCAAATTGGTACATTCATCATAAAAAAAAAAAAGATACATTTTCGGACTCCTTGTAAACGTTGAGTTCAAATATGAAAAAAAATTATATAATTCTTATTCTGGCGGAATTTATGAGTGCAAAAATGGCCGCCCAAACGGTTTTTCAAATTTGAGGAGCTTTAAAGCCACCCTAATTAATAATTCATCTTTCATTCATCATTGAAATCATTAGAAAACATCATGATCAATGTTTAATTGCAGGATGGATGCAGTTGAATAAGTAGAATAGTTTGTTTTAAACGAAGCGATAACCAAGAAAAACACACAAAAAGTATGTAATTGTTCATCTTGTTGACTAAAAAGTAAAATGTCTCAGAAAATTGATCAAATTCTCAAGTTGCAACACATACATCTCTTTTGAAAACTGTGTATACAATAATTAATCTGTTGTGAAATATTCCTTTTTATTTCAGATGTTCTTAAAGGACTGTGACTAGACATTGCAAAGGGTTAGACGTTTTGCCATCGCAGTATTGGACCAATCAAAATTTGTGCTGCAGATGGCCCAATCAAGTCAATATGAATGAGGTTGAAATCATCATGTTTCATTATCTTCAAATGGAAGAGCAGTAGAATAAATTACTTAATACTTTCTTTTCAACACTGCGATAAATGGTTTTAAGTTAAGCTAACCCTATGAATGAGGTTGGAATCATCATGTTTCATTATCTTTAAATGGAAGAGCAGTAGGACTTTTCTTTTCAACACAGCGATAAATGGTTTTAAGAAGTTAACCCTAACCTAACCAGGGACCTAACCATGGGAACCTAACCAGGACCTAACCTAACCCTTCTAACCCTAAAACTTTGTTGTGTATACAATAATTAATCTGTTGTGAAATATTCCTTTTATTTCAGATGTTCTTCAAAAGGACTGCTTGACTAGACATTTGCAAAAGGTTAGACGTTTGCCATCGCATATTGGACCAATCAAAATTTGTGCTGCAGATGGCCCAATCAGAATCAATATAGATGGGGTTGAAATCATCATGTTTCATTATCTTCAAATGGAAGGAGCAGTAGAATAAATTACTTAATACTTTCTTTTCAGCGATAAACGGTTTTAGAAGCTAACCCTATGAATGAGGTTGGAATCATCATGTTTCATTATCTTAATGGAAGGAGCAGTAGAATAAATTACTTAATACTTTCTTTTCAACACAGCGATAAATGGTTTTAGAAGCTAACCCTAACCGCGGGCACCTAACCGCGGGGACCTAACCGTGGGGACCCTAACCATGAAACCTAACCCTGCAAAACCCTAACCATGCAAAACCCTAAAATGCCATTCAACATTAAAACATCATGATCAACATCATGATCAACATCATGATCAACATCGATCAACATCATGATCAACATCGCAGTCAACATCATGATCAACATCATGATCAACATCATGATCAACATCATCAACATCATGATCAACATCATGATCAACATCATGATCAACATCGATCAACATCATGATCAACATCGCAGTCAACATCATGATCAACATCATGATCAACATCATGATCACACAGTCAACATCATGATCAACATCGAGTCAACATCATGATCAACATCATGATCAACATCATGATCAACATCGAGTCAACATCATGATCAACATCAACATCATGATCAACATCATGATCAACATCATGATCAACATCATGATCAACATCGCAGTCAACATCATGATCAACATCATGATCAACATCATGATCAACATCATGATCAACATCATCATCATGATCAACATCATGATCAACATCATGATCAACATCATGATCAACATCATCATCAGCATCATGATCAACATCATGATCAACATCATCAACATCAACATCATGATCAACATCATGATCAACATCATGATCAACATCAGTCAACATCATGATCAACATCATGATCAACATCATGATCAACATCATGATCAACATCATGATCAACATCATCATCAACATCATGATCAACATCATGATCAATCATCATGATCAACATCATGATCAACATCAGTCAACATCATGATCAACATCATGATCAACATGATCAACATCATGATCAACATCATGATCAACATCATGATCAACATCATGATCAACATCGAGTCAACATCATGATCAACATCATCAACATCATGATCAACATCGCAGTCAACATCATGATCAACATCATCAACATCATGATCAACATCGCAGTCAACATCATGATCAACATCATGATCAACATCTTTGATGATTCTTTAATGGCGATGCAGTTGGATAGAAGTAAGGGAATAGTTTGTATGAAAATAACTAAGGGAAAACACACAAAAAGTATGTAATTCTTCATCTTGTTGAATTGAATACAAAAGTAAAATGTCCCAGAAAATTGATCAAATTCTCAAGTTGCAAACACATACATCTCTTTTCAAAAAACTGCTGTGTATACAATAATTATTCTGTTGTGTAAACAATAACTAATCTGTTGTGAAATATTCCTTCCATTTCAGATGATCGTATAAGGACTGCTTGACCAGACATTGCCGCCGCCCAGACGTTGCCGCCGCCCAGACATTGCTGCCGCCCAGACATTGCCGCCGCCCAGACATTGCCGTTGCCCAGACATTGCCGTTGCCCAGACATTGCCGTTGCCCAGACATTGCCGCCGCCCAGACGTTGCCGCTTGCCCAGACATTGCCGTTGCCCACATTGCCGCTGCCCAGACGTTGCCAGCCGCCCAGACATTGCCGCCGCCCAGACGTTGCCGCCGCCCAGCATTGCCGCCGCCCAGACATTGCCGTTGCCCAGACATTGCCGTTGCCCAGACATTGCCGCCGCCCAGACATTGCCGTTGCCCAGACATTGCCGTTGCTCAGACATTGCCGCCGGCCAGACATTGCCGCCGCCCAGACATTGCCGTTGCCCAGACATTGCCGTTGCCCAGACATTGCCGCCGCCCAGACGTTTTGCCGCCGCCCAGCATTGCCGCCGCCCGACATTGCCGCCGCCCAGACGTTGCCGCCGCCGTTGCCGCCCAGACGTTGCCGCCGCCAGGACATTGCCGTTGCCCAGACATTGCCGTTGCCCAGACATTGCCGCCGCCCAGACGTTGCCGTTGCCCAGACGTTGCCGTTGCCCACACATTGCCGCCGCCCAGACGTTGCCGCCGCCCACGTTGACAATGCCGTTGCCCAGACGTTGCTGCCGCCCAGATATTGCCGCCGCCAGACATTGCCGCCGCCAGATGTTGCCGCCGCCCAGACATTGCCGTTGCCCAGACATTGCCGTTGCCCAGACATTGCCGTTGCCCAGACATTGCCGTTGCCCACACATTGCCGCTGCCCAGACATTGCCACCGCCCACACATTGCCGCCGCCCAGACGTTGCCGCCGCCCAGACATTGCCGCCGCCCAGACGTTGCCGCCGCCCAGACATTGCTGCCGCCCAGACATTGCCGCCGCCCAGACATTGCCGCCGCCCAGACATTGCCGTTGCCCAGACATTGCCGCCGCCCAGACGTTGCCGTTGCCCAGACATTGCCGCCGCCCAGACATTGCCGTTGCCCACACATTGCCGCCGCCCAGACATTGCCGCTGCCCAGCATTGCCGCCGCCTAGACATTGCCACCGCCCAGACATTGCCGTTGCCCAGACATTGCCGCCGCCCAGACGTTGCCGTTGCCCAGACATTGCCGTTGCCCAGACATTGCCGCCGGCCAGACATTGCCGCCGCCCAGACATTGCCGTTGCCCAGACATTGCCGTTGCCCAGACATTGCCGCCGCCCAGACGTTGCCGTTGCCCAGACATTGCCGTTGCCCAGACATTGCCGTTGCCCACACATTGCCGCTGCCCAGACATTGCCGCCGCCCAGACATTGCCGCCGCCCAGACGTTGCCGCCGCCCAGACGTTGCCGCCGCCCATACATTGCTGCCGCCCAGACATTGCCGCCGGCCAGACATTGCCGTTGCCCAGACATTGCCGTTGCCCAGACATTGCCGCCGCCCAGACGTTGCCGTTGCCCAGACGTTGCCGCCGCCCAGACATTGCCGCTGCCCACACATTGCCGCCGCCCAGACATTGCCGCTGCCCAGCATTGCCGCCGCCTAGACATTGCCACCGCCCAGACATTGCCGTTGCCCAGACATTGCCGCCGCCCAGACGTTGCCGTTGCCCAGACATTGCCGTTGCCCAGACATTGCGGCCGGCCAGACATTGCCGCCGCCCAGACATTGCCGTTGCCCAGACATTGCCGTTGCCCAGACAATCCCTGCAATTAAACATTGATCATGATGTTTTCAATGATTTCAATGATGAATGAAAGATGAATTATTAATATTAGGGTGGCTAAAGCTCCCTCAAATTTGAAAAACCGTTTGCGGCGGCCATTTTTGCATCATAAATTCCGGCCAGAATAAGAATTATATAAAAAAAATTCATATTTGAACTCAACGTGTTACAAGGAGTCAGAAAATGTATCTTTTTTTTCTAGGATGAATGTACCAAATTGGGGGCGCTGCTGCAATAGAATGGAAGTAGATTTTTTAGCAACTTTTGAAGTGTACTAAATTGTTTAACAGTATTTCGGTGGCATACAGGGAAGGTTAGGGTTAGGGTTAACTTCTTAAAACCATTTATCGCTGTGTTGAAAAGAAAGTATTAAGTAATTTATTCTACTGCTCCTTCCATTTAAAGATAATGAAACATGATGATTCCAACCTCATTCATAGGGTTAGCTTCTTAAAACCGTTTATCGCTGTGTTGAAAAGAAAGTATTAAGTAATTTATTCTACTGCTCCTTCCATTTGAAGATAATGAAACATGATGATTTCAACCTCATTCATATTGACTTCTGATTGGGCCATCTGCAGCACAAATTTTGATTGGTCCAATACTGCGATGGCAAACGTCTAACCCTTTGCAATGTCTAGTCAAGCAGTCCTTTTAAGAACATCTGAAATAAAAGGAATATTTCACAACAGATTAATTATTGTATACACAACAGTTTTCAAAAGAGATGTATGTGTTTGCAACTTGAGAATTTGATCAATTTTCTGAGACATTTTACTTTTTAGTCAACAAGATGAACAATTACATACTTTTTGTGTGTTTTTCTTGGTTATCGCTTCGTTTAAAACAAACTATTCCCTACTTCATTCAACTGCATCCATCCCTGCAATTAAACATTGATCATGATGTTTCAATGATTTCAATGATGAATGAAAGATGAATTATTAATATTAGGGTGGCTTAAAGCCCTCAAATTTGAAAAAACCGTTTGCAGCGGCCATTTTTGCATCATAAATTCCGGCCAGAATAAGAATTATATAATTTTTTCATATTTGAACTCAACGTGTTACAAGGAGTCCGAAAATGTATCTTTTTTTTTCTATGATGAATGTACCAATTTGGGGCGCGCTGCGCAATAGAACCGAAGTAGATTTTTTAGCAACTTTTGAAGTGTACTAAATTGTTTAACAGTATTTCGGTGGCATACAGGGAAGGTTTGATACGATAACACGATTATTTCTATTCCTTCATGATTCGTCAAAATTTAACCCCACCCCAACCCCCAACACTAAAGCCCCCAACACCAACCCTCCATAACTCCCCATCCCCATTCCCCCTCCCAACTTTGCGAGTATGACACCCAAAAATTAAAGTGCATAAAAGATACATGATTTTGTGGCGGGCTCTGTCGCTTGTGGGTGTTTGCTATAAAACACGGTAAGAAAAAGTTGAGTGTTGACTAATTTTGTTCCAATATTTTGGCGGACGGGACCGGCGGAAATTCCGTTCGTCATGATACCTTCCCATCCAAAGTGTTCACGTCATGTTTTCTAACTTTTGTATTTTTTAATGGCGCTCTATCGTATAGCGTTATAATATAAAATGAGGTCGCTATGTCAAATGGTTTATTGTCGAGAATTGTTTTATTTACTGTCAGTAGCAAGGGGGCCTACAGAAAATCAAGCTAACTTTCGAAAAGAAAATCCGATTTTCACGAAACAAATACCATTGGAACGCTCTCGCTAATATCTATCTAACGGTATTAAATTTGTATGCATGAGATGTTTATTTGAAATTTCTATGAACCCTAATTGTCAACTTTTTGTGGCGGGCTCTGTCGCTTGTGGGTGTTTGCTATAGAACACGGTAAGAAAAATGGTTAGAGTGTTGACTAATTTTGTTCCAATATTTTGGCGGACGGAACCGGCTAAAATTCCGTTCGTCATGATACCTTCCCATCCAAAGTTTTCACGTCATGTTTTCTAACTTTTGTATTTTTTAATGGCGCTCTATCGTATAGCATTATAATATAAAATGAGGTCGCTATGTCAAATGGTTTATTGTCGAGAATTGTTTTATTTACTGTCAGTAGCAAGGGGGCCTACAGAAAATCAAGCTAACTTTCGAAAAGAAAATCCGATTTTCACGAAACAAATACCATTGGAACGCTCTCGCTAATATCTATCTAACGGTATTAAATTTGTATGCATGAGATGTTTATTTGAAATTTCTATGAACCCTAATTGTCAACTTTTTGTGGCCGGCTCTGTCGCTTGTGGGTGTTTGCTATAGAACACGGTAAGAAATGAGTTGAATGTTGACTAATTTTGTTCCAATATTTTGGCCGACGGAACCGGCTAAAATTCCGTTCGTCAAGATACCTTCCCATCCAAAGTTTTCACGTCATGTTTTCTAACTTTTGTATTTTTTAATGGCGCTCTATCGTATAGCATTATAATATAAAATGAGGTCGCTATGTCAAATGGTTTATTGTGGAGAATTGTTTTATTTACTGTCAGTAGCAAGGGGGCCTACAGAAAATCAAGCTAACTTTCGAAAAGAAAATCCGATTTTCACGAAACAAATACCATTGGAACGCTCTCGTTAATATCTATCTAACGGTATTAAATTTGTATGCATGAGATGTTTATTTGAAATTTCTATGAACCCTAATTGTCAACTTTTTGTGGCCGGCTCTGTCGCTTGTGGGTGTTTGCTATAAAACACGGTAAGAAATTAGTTGAATGTTGACTAATTTTGTTCCAATATTTTGGCCGACGGAACCGGCTAAAATTCCGTTCGTCATGATACCTTCCCATCCAAAGTTTTCACGTCATGTTTTCTAACTTTTGTATTTTTTAATGGGCGCTCTATCGTTATAGCATTATACTATAAATGAGGTCGCTATGTCAAATGGTTTATTGTGGAGAATTGTTTTATTTACTGTCAGTAGCAAGGGGGCCTACAGAAAATCAAGCTAAGTTTCGAAAAGAAAATCCGATTTTCACGAAACAAATACCATTAGAACGCGCTCGCTAATATCTATCTAACGGTATTAAATTTGTATGCATGAGATGTTTATTTGAAATTTCTATGAACCCTAATTGCCAACTTTTTGTGGCCGGCTCTGTCGCTTGTGTGTGTTTGCTATAGAACACGGTAAGAAATGAGTTGAGTGTTGACTAATTTTGTTCCAATATTTTGGCGGACGGAACCGGCGGAAATTCCGTTCGTCATGATACCTTAAATTTGTCAAACTACGTACAAATCATGGGGGGGATTAGAGTGGGGATATTATGGTGGAGGATACCTTCCATCCGTTGTGACTCATCCGTTGTGGATGAATTTTGGAACCTCAGATACAACATGATTCGGTGGCCGGCTCTCCCGCTTGCGTGTGTTAAAACACGGTAAGAAAAATAGTTAGAATGTTGACTAATTTTGTTCCAATATTTTGGCCGACGGAACCGGCGGAAATTCCGTTCGTCATGATACCTTAAATTTGTCAAACTACGTAAAAATCATGGGGATTAGAGTGGGGGTATTATGGTGGGAGGATACCTTCCCATCCGTTGTGACTCATCCGTTGTGGATGAATTTTGGAACCTTTTGAACAAAACATTTTTTTTTTTTTTTGTTCTGCTTGCTTGAATGATTTCAGTGAAATTTTATTAAGGAAATCAATTTTTTTTTTCAATTTTTTTGTCAACGGACTACACGTTTCCGATGGTTTTGCGAGTATGACACCCAAAAATTAAAATGCATCGGATACAACATGATTCGGTGGCCGGCTCTCCCGCTTGCGTGTGTTAAAACACGGTAAGAAAAATAGTTAGAGTGTTGACTAATTTTGTTCCAATATTTTGGCGGACGGAACCGGCGGAAATTCCGTTCGTCATGATACCTTAAATTTGTCAAACTACGTACAAATCATGGGGATTAGAGTGGGGGTATTATGGTGGGAGGATACCTTCCCATCCGTTGTGACTCATCCGTTGTGGATGAATTTTGTAACCTCAGATACAACATGATTCGGTGGCCGGCTCTCCCGCTTGCGTGTGTTAAAACACGGTAAGAAAAATAGTTAGAATGTTGGCTAATTTTGTTCCAATATTTTGGCGGACGGAACCGGCGGAAATTCCGTTCGTCATGATACCTTAAATTTGTCAAACTACGTAAAAATCATGGGGATTAAAGTGGGGGTATTAGGGTGGGAGGATACCTTCCCATCCGTTGTGACTCATCCGTTGTGGATGAATTTTGGAACCTTTTGAACAAAACATTTTTTTTTTTTTTTTTGTTCTGCTTGCTTGAATGATTTCAGCGAAATTTTATTAAGGAAATCAATTTTTTTTTCAATTTTTTGTCAACGGACTACACGTTTCCGATGGTTTTGCGAGTATGACACCCAAAAATTAAAATGCATCGGATACAACATGATTCGGTGGCCGGCTCTCCCGCTTGCGTGTGTTAAAACACGGTAAGAAAAATAGTTAGAATGTTGACTAATTTTGTTCCAATATTTTGGCGGACGGAACCGGCGGAAATTCCGTTCGTCATGATACCTTAAATTTGTCAAACTACGTACAAATCATGGGGATTAGAGTGGGGGTATTATGGTGGGAGGATACCTTCCC
The DNA here is from genome assembly GCA_020152595.1 of Chiridota heheva. NCBI lineage: Eukaryota > Metazoa > Echinodermata > Holothuroidea > Apodida > Chiridotidae > Chiridota > Chiridota heheva. The sequence continues at coordinate 10,247 of JAIGNY010004417.1, forward strand.
ATCCGTTGTGACTCATCCGTTGTGGATGAATTTTGGAACCTCAGATACAACATGATTCGGTGGCCGGCTCTCCCGCTTGCATGTGTTAAAACACGGTAAGAAAAATAGTTAGAGTGTTGACTAATTTTGTTCCAATATTTTGGCGGACGGAACCGGCGGAAATTCCGTTCGTCATGATACCTTAAATTTGTCAAACTACGTACAAATCATTGGGGGGATTAGAGTGGGGATATTATGGTGGGAGGATACCTTCCCATCCGTTGTGACTCATCCGTTGTGGATGAATTTTGGAACCTCAGATACAACATGATTCGGTGGCCGGCTCTCCCGCTTGCGTGTGTAAAAAACACGGTAAGAAAATAGTTAGAGTGTTGACTAATTTTGTTCCAATATTTTTGCCAACGGAACCGGCGGAAATTCCGTTCGTCATGATACCTTAAATTTGTCAAACTCCGTAAAAATCATGGGGGGGGGATTAGAGTGGGGGTATTATGGTGGGAGGATACCTTCCCACCCGTTGTGACTCATCCGTTGTGGATGAATTTTGGAACCTTTTGAACAAAACATTTTTTTAATTTTTTTTTATTCTGCTTGCTTGAATGATTTCAGTGAAATTTTTATTAAGGAAATCAATTTTTTTTCAATTTTTTTGTCAACGGACTACACGTTTCCGATGGTTTTGCGAGTGTGACACCCAAAAATTAAAATGCATCGGATACAACATGATTCGGTGGCCGGCTCTCCGCTTGCGTGTGTTAAAACACGGTAAGAAAAATAGTTAGAGTGTTGACTAATTTTGTTCCAATATTTTGGCGGACGGAACTGGCGGAAATTCCGTTCGTCATGATACCTTAAATTTGTCAAACTACGTACAAATCATGGGGATTAGAGTGGGGGTATTATGGTGGGAGGATACCTTCCCATCCGTTGTGACTCATCCGTTGTGGATGAATTTTGGAACCCTCAGATACAACATGATTCGGTGGCCGGCTCTCCCGCTTGCGTGTGTTAAAACACGGTAAGAAAAATAGTTAGAATGTTGGCTAATTTTGTTCCAATATTTTGGCGGACGGAACCGGCGGAAATTCCGTTCGTCATGATACCTTAAATTTGTCAAACTACGTAAAAATCATGGGGATTAAAGTGGGGGTATTAGGGTGGGAGGATACCTTCCCATCCGTTGTGACTCATCCGTTGTGGATGAATTTTAAACCTTTTGAACAAAACATTTTTTTTTTTGTTTGTTCTGCTTGCTTGAATGATTTCAGTGAAATTTTATTAAGGAAATCAATTTTTTTTTCAATTTTTTTGTCAACGGACTACACGTTTCCGATGGTTTTTGCGAGTATGACACCCAAAAATTAAAATGCATCGGATACAACATGATTCGGTGGCCGGCTCTCCCGCTTGCGTGTGTTAAAACACGGTAAGAAAAAATAGTTAGAGTGTTGACTAATTTGTTCCAATATTTTGGCGGACGGAACCGGCGGAAATTCCGTTCGTCATGATACCTTAAATTTGTCAAACTACGTACAAATCATGGGGATTAGAGTGGGGGTATTATGGTGGGAGGATACCTTCCCATCCGTTGTGACTCATCCGTTGTGGATGAATTTTGAACCTCAGATACAACATGATTCGGTGGCTGGCTCTCCCGCTTGCGTGTGTTAAAACACGGTAAGAAAAAAAATAGTTAGAATGTTGGCTAATTTTGTTCCAATATTTTGGCGGACGGAACCGGCGGAAATTCCGTTCGTCATGATACCTTAAATTTGTCAAACTACGTAAAAATCATGGGGGGATTAAAGTGGGGGGTATTAGGGTGGGAGGATACCTTCCCATCCGTTGTGACTCATCCGTTGTGGATGAATTTTGGAACCTTTTGAACAAAACATTTTTTTTTTTTTTTGTTCTGCTTGCTTGAATGATTTCAGTGAAATTTTTATTAAGGGAAATCAATTTTTTTTTTCAATTTTTTGTCAACGGGACTACACGTTTCCGATGGTTTTGCGAGTATGACACCCAAAAATTAAAATGCATCGGATACAACATGATTCGGTGGCCGGCTCTCCCGCTTGCGTGTGTTAAAACACGGTAAGAAAAATAGTTAGAGTGTTGACTAATTTTGTTCCAATATTTTGGCGGACGGAACCGGCGGAAATTCCGTTCGTCATGATACCTTAAATTTGTCAAACTACGTACAAATCGGGGGATTAGAGTGGGGGTATTATGGTGGGAGGATACCTTCCATCCGTTGTGACTCATCCGTTGTGGATGAATTTTGGAACCTCAGATACAACATGACGGTGGCCGGCTCTCCCGCTTGCGTGTGTTAAAACACGGTAAGAAATAAGTTGAGTGTTGACTAATTTTGTTTCGATATTTTGGCGGGGACCGGCGGAAATTCCGTTCGTCATGATACCTCCCATCCAAAGTGTTCACGTCATGTTTTCTAACTTTGTACTTTTTAATGGCGCTCTATCGTTATAGCATTATAATATAAAATGAGGTCGCTATGTCAAATGGTTTATTGTGTGGAGAATTGTTTTTTACTGTCAGTAATAAGGGGGCCTACAGAAAATCAAGCTAACTTTCGAAAAAGAAAATCCGATTTTCACGAAACAAATACCATTGGAACGCTCTCGTTAATATCTATCTAACGGTATTAAATTTGTATGCATGAGATGTTTATTTGAAATTTCTATGAACCCTAATTGTCAACTTTTGGCCAGCTCATGTCGGCTTGTGTGTGTTTGCTATAGAACACGGTAAGAAATGAGTTGAGTGTTGACTAATTTTTGTTCCAATATTTTGGCGTGGACGGAACGGCGGAAATTCCGTTCGTCATGATACCTTAAATTTGTCAAACTACGTACAAATCATTGGGGATTAGAGTGGGATATTATGGTGGAGGATACCTTCCCATCCGTTGTGACTCATCCGTTGTGGATGAATTTTGGAACCTCAGATACAACATGATTCAGTGGCCGGCTCTCCCGCTTGTGTGTTAAAAC
>JAIGNY010004418.1:0-13649 GCA_020152595.1 Chiridota heheva
GTCCTCTGTCTCCCGAGCACATAAATTTTCGAAAAATGTGTTGTTATAAGGCGTGATTCCACCAAATTGCCCCACTTTACGTAAATCATTTCAGAAATTCTCAGATTTTGTTCCTCTGCAAAAACGGCTGATTGAGTCTATTTGAATAGATCCGATCCCAAATTTTTTGACATTTTTGAAAAGCCTGGTAACCCCCTATTGAACAAAACCGTCACGGAGGAAAATGGTTTTGAACCCATTGGATGCCACCCTTCTCCCTTTTTGACGTTTTTAAGTCTCATTGACTTAGCGTGCACATAATTATTGCCTTACGGATACAGCTAATTAGAGGTAGCAAAACGGCTGACTGAGTCTACTTGAATAAATCCGATCCTGAATTTTTTGACATTTTTGAAAAGCCTGGTCACCCCCTATTGAACAAAACCGTTAGGAAAATGGTTTTGAACCCATTGGATACCACCCCTCTCCTTTTTGACGTTTTTAAGTCTCATTTGCCTTACGGATACAGCTAATTAGAGGTAGCCAATTACAATTAACATACATTTTCGCATATCAAACGAAAGGTCTACTAGTCCTCTGTCTCCCGAGCACATAAATTTTCGAAAAATGTGTTGTTATAAGGCGTGATTCCCAAATTGCGCCCCACTTTACGTAAATCATTTCGAAATTCTCAGATTTTGTTCCTCTGCAAAAACGGCTGATTGAGTCTATTTGAATAGATCCGATCCCAAATTTTATGACATTTTTGAAAAGCCTGGTAACCCCCCTATTGAACAAAACCGTCACGGAGGAAAATGGTTTTGAACCCATTGGATGCCACCCTTCTCCCTTTTTGACGTTTTTAAGTCTCATTGACTTAGCGTGCACATAATTATTGCCTTACGGATACAGCTAATTAGAGGTAGCAAAACGGCTGACTGAGTCTACTTGAATAAATCCGATCCTGAATTTTTGACATTTTTGAAAAGCCTGGTCACCCCTATTGAACAAAACCGTCACGTAGGAAAATGGTTTTGAACCCATTGGATGCCACCCCTCTCCCTTTTTGACGTTTTTAAGTCTCATTGACTTAGCGTGCACATAATTATTGCCTTACGGATACAGCTAATTAGAGGTAGCCAATTACAATTAACATACATTTTCGCATATCAAACGAAAGGTCTACTAGTCCTCTGTCTCCCGAGCACATAAAATTTTCGAAAAATGTGTTGTTATAAGGCGTGATTCACCAAATTGCGCCCCACTTTACGTAAATCATTTCGAAATTCTCAGATTTTGTTCCTCTGCAAAACGGCTGATTGAGTCTATTTGAATAGATCCGATCCCAAATTTTATGACATTTTGAAAAGCCTGGTAACCCCTATTGAACAAAACCGTCACGGAGGAAAATGGTTTTGAACCCATTGGATGCCACCCTTCTCCCTTTTTGACGTTTTTAAGTCTCATTGACTTAGCGTGCACATAATTATTGCCTTACGGATACAGATAATTAGAGGTAGCAAAACGGCTGACTGAGTCTACTTGAATAAATCCGATCCTGAATTTTTTGACATTTTTGAAAAGCCTGGTCACCCCCCTATTGAACAAAACCGTCACGTAGGAAAATGGTTTTGAACCCATTGGATGCCACCCCTCTCCCTTTTTGACGTTTTTAAGTCTCATTGACTTAGCGTGCACATAATTATTGCCTTACGGATACAGCTAATTAGAGGTAGCCAATTACAATTAACATACATTTTCGCATATCAAACGAAAGGTCTACTAGTCCTCTGTCTCCCGAGCACATACAATTTTCGAAAAATGTGTTGTTATAAGGCGTGATTCCACCAAATTGCGCCCCACTTTACGTAAATCATTTCGAAATTCTCAGATTTTGTTCCTCTGCAAAAACGGCTGATTGAGTCTATTTGAATAGATCCGATCCCAAATTTTATGACATTTTTGAAAAGCCTGGTAACCCCCCTATTGAACAAAACCGTCACGGAGGAAAATGGTTTTGAACCCATTGGATGCCACCCTTCTCCCTTTTTGACGTTTTTAAGTCTCATTGACTTAGCGTGCACATAATTATTGCCTTACGGATACAGATAATTAGAGGTAGCAAAACGGCTGACTGAGTCTACTTGAATAAATCCGATCCTGAATTTTTGACATTTTTGAAAAGCCTGGTCACCCCTATTGAACAAAACCGTCACGTAGGAAAATGGTTTTGAACCCATTGATGCCACCCCTCTCCCTTTTTGACGTTTTTAAGTCTCATTGACTTAGCGTGCACATAATTATTGCCTTACGGATACAGCTAATTAGAGGTAGCCAATTACAATTAACATACATTTTCGCATATCAAACGAAAGGTCTACTAGTCCTCTGTCTCCCGAGCACATAAAATTTTCGAAAAATGTGTTGTTATAAGGCGTGATTCCACCAAATTGCGCCCCACTTTACGTAAATCATTTCGAAATTCTCAGATTTTGTTCCTCTGCAAAAACGGCTGATTGAGTCTATTTGAATAGATCCGATCCCAAATTTTATGACATTTTTGAAAAGCCTGGTAACCCCCCTATTGAACAAAACCGTCACGGAGGAAAATGGTTTTGAACCCATTGGATGCCACCCTTCTCCCTTTTTGACGTTTTTAAGTCTCATTGACTTAGCGTGCACATAATTATTGCCTTACGGATACAGATAATTAGAGGTAGCAAAACGGCTGACTGAGTCTACTTGAATAAATCCGATCCTGAATTTTTTGACATTTTTGAAAAGCCTGGTCACCCCCCTATTGAACAAAACCGTCACGTAGGAAAATGGTTTTGAACCCATTGGATGCCACCCCTCTCCCTTTTTGACGTTTTTAAGTCTCATTGACTTAGCGTGCACATAATTATTGCCTTACGGATACAGCTAATTAGAGGTAGCCAATTACAATTAACATACATTTTCGCATATCAAACGAAAGGTCTACTAGTCCTCTGTCTCCCGAGCACATAAAATTTTCGAAAAATGTGTTGTTATAAGGCGTGATTCCACCAAATTGCGCCCCACTTTACGTAAATCATTTCGAAATTCTCAGATTTTGTTCCTCTGCAAAAACGGCTGATTGAGTCTATTTGAATAGATCCGATCCCAAATTTTATGACATTTTTGAAAAGCCTGGTAACCCCCCTATTGAACAAAACCGTCACGGAGGAAAATGGTTTTGAACCCATTGGATGCCACCCTTCTCCCTTTTTGACGTTTTTAAGTCTCATTGACTTAGCGTGCACATAATTATTGCCTTACGGATACAGATAATTAGAGGTAGCAAAACGGCTGACTGAGTCTACTTGAATAAATCCGATCCTGAATTTTTTGACATTTTTGAAAAGCCTGGTCACCCCTATTGAACAAAACCGTCACGTAGGAAAATGGTTTTGAACCCATTGATGCCACCCCTCTCCCTTTTTGACGTTTTTAAGTCTCATTGACTTAGCGTGCACATAATTATTGCCTTACGGATACAGCTAATTAGAGGTAGCCAATTACAATTAACATACATTTTCGCATATCAAACGAAAGGTCTACTAGTCCTCTGTCTCCCGAGCACATAAAATTTTCGAAAAATGTGTTGTTATAAGGCGTGATTCACCAAATTGCGCCCCACTTTACGTAAATCATTTCGAAATTCTCAGATTTTGTTCCTCTGCAAAAACGGCTGATTGAGTCTATTTGAATAGATCCGATCCCAAATTTTATGACATTTTGAAAAGCCTGGTAACCCCTATTGAACAAAACCGTCACGGAGGAAAATGGTTTTGAACCCATTGGATGCCACCCTTCTCCCTTTTTGACGTTTTTAAGTCTCATTGACTTAGCGTGCACATAATTATTGCCTTACGGATACAGATAATTAGAGGTAGCAAAACGGCTGACTGAGTCTACTTGAATAAATCCGATCCTGAATTTTTTGACATTTTTGAAAAGCCTGGTCACCCCCCTATTGAACAAAACCGTCACGTAGGAAAATGGTTTTGAACCCATTGGATGCCACCCCTCTCCCTTTTTGACGTTTTTAAGTCTCATTGACTTAGCGTGCACATAATTATTGCCTTACGGATACAGCTAATTAGAGGTAGCCAATTACAATTAACATACATTTTCGCATATCAAACGAAAGGTCTACTAGTCCTCTGTCTCCCGAGCACATAAAATTTTCGAAAAATGTGTTGTTATAAGGCGTGATTCCACCAAATTGCGCCCCACTTTACGTAAATCATTTCGAAATTCTCAGATTTTGTTCCTCTGCAAAAACGGCTGATTGAGTCTATTTGAATAGATCCGATCCCAAATTTTATGACATTTTTGAAAAGCCTGGTAACCCCCCTATTGAACAAAACCGTCACGGAGGAAAATGGTTTTGAACCCATTGGATGCCACCCTTCTCCCTTTTTGACGTTTTTAAGTCTCATTGACTTAGCGTGCACATAATTATTGCCTTACGGATACAGATAATTAGAGGTAGCAAAACGGCTGACTGAGTCTACTTGAATAAATCCGATCCTGAATTTTTTGACATTTTTGAAAAGCCTGGTCACCCCTATTGAACAAAACCGTCACGTAGGAAAATGGTTTTGAACCCATTGATGCCACCCCTCTCCCTTTTTGACGTTTTTAAGTCTCATTGACTTAGCGTGCACATAATTATTGCCTTACGGATACAGCTAATTAGAGGTAGCCAATTACAATTAACATACATTTTCGCATATCAAACGAAAGGTCTACTAGTCCTCTGTCTCCCGAGCACATAAAATTTTCGAAAAATGTGTTGTTATAAGGCGTGATTCACCAAATTGCGCCCCACTTTACGTAAATCATTTCGAAATTCTCAGATTTTGTTCCTCTGCAAAAACGGCTGATTGAGTCTATTTGAATAGATCCGATCCCAAATTTTATGACATTTTTGAAAAGCCTGGTAACCCCCCTATTGAACAAAACCGTCACGGAGGAAAATGGTTTTGAACCCATTGGATGCCACCCTTCTCCCTTTTTGACGTTTTTAAGTCTCATTGACTTAGCGTGCACATAATTATTGCCTTACGGATACAGATAATTAGAGGTAGCAAAACGGCTGACTGAGTCTACTTGAATAAATCCGATCCTGAATTTTTTGACATTTTTGAAAAGCCTGGTCACCCCCCTATTGAACAAAACCGTCACGTAGGAAAATGGTTTTGAACCCATTGGATGCCACCCCTCTCCCTTTTTGACGTTTTTAAGTCTCATTGACTTAGCGTGCACATAATTATTGCCTTACGGATACAGCTAATTAGAGGTAGCCAATTACAATTAACATACATTTTCGCATATCAAACGAAAGGTCTACTAGTCCTCTGTCTCCCGAGCACATAAAATTTTCGAAAAATGTGTTGTTATAAGGCGTGATTCCACCAAATTGCGCCCCACTTTACGTAAATCATTTCGAAATTCTCAGATTTTGTTCCTCTGCAAAAACGGCTGATTGAGTCTATTTGAATAGATCCGATCCCAAATTTTATGACATTTTTGAAAAGCCTGGTAACCCCCCTATTGAACAAAACCGTCACGGAGGAAAATGGTTTTGAACCCATTGGATGCCACCCTTCTCCCTTTTTGACGTTTTTAAGTCTCATTGACTTAGCGTGCACATAATTATTGCCTTACGGATACAGATAATTAGAGGTAGCAAAACGGCTGACTGAGTCTACTTGAATAAATCCGATCCTGAATTTTTTGACATTTTTGAAAAGCCTGGTCACCCCCCTATTGAACAAAACCGTCACGTAGGAAAATGGTTTTGAACCCATTGGATGCCACCCCTCTCCCTTTTTGACGTTTTTAAGTCTCATTGACTTAGCGTGCACATAATTATTGCCTTACGGATACAGCTAATTAGAGGTAGCCAATTACAATTAACATACATTTTCGCATATCAAACGAAAGGTCTACTAGTCCTCTGTCTCCCGAGCACATAAAATTTTCGAAAAATGTGTTGTTATAAGGCGTGATTCCACCAAATTGCGCCCCACTTTACGTAAATCATTTCGAAATTCTCAGATTTTGTTCCTCTGCAAAAACGGCTGATTGAGTCTATTTGAATAGATCCGATCCCAAATTTTATGACATTTTTGAAAAGCCTGGTAACCCCCCTATTGAACAAAACCGTCACGGAGGAAAATGGTTTTGAACCCATTGGATGCCACCCTTCTCCCTTTTTGACGTTTTTAAGTCTCATTGACTTAGCGTGCACATAATTATTGCCTTACGGATACAGATAATTAGAGGTAGCAAAACGGCTGACTGAGTCTACTTGAATAAATCCGATCCTGAATTTTTTGACATTTTTGAAAAGCCTGGTCACCCCTATTGAACAAAACCGTCACGTAGGAAAATGGTTTTGAACCCATTGATGCCACCCCTCTCCCTTTTTGACGTTTTTAAGTCTCATTGACTTAGCGTGCACATAATTATTGCCTTACGGATACAGCTAATTAGAGGTAGCCAATTACAATTAACATACATTTTCGCATATCAAACGAAAGGTCTACTAGTCCTCTGTCTCCCGAGCACATAAAATTTTCGAAAAATGTGTTGTTATAAGGCGTGATTCCACCAAATTGCGCCCCACTTTACGTAAATCATTTCGAAATTCTCAGATTTTGTTCCTCTGCAAAAACGGCTGATTGAGTCTATTTGAATAGATCCGATCCCAAATTTTATGACATTTTTGAAAAGCCTGGTAACCCCCCTATTGAACAAAACCGTCACGGAGGAAAATGGTTTTGAACCCATTGGATGCCACCCTTCTCCCTTTTTGACGTTTTTAAGTCTCATTGACTTAGCGTGCACATAATTATTGCCTTACGGATACAGATAATTAGAGGTAGCAAAACGGCTGACTGAGTCTACTTGAATAAATCCGATCCTGAATTTTTTGACATTTTTGAAAAGCCTGGTCACCCCCCTATTGAACAAAACCGTCACGTAGGAAAATGGTTTTGAACCCATTGGATGCCACCCCTCTCCCTTTTTGACGTTTTTAAGTCTCATTGACTTAGCGTGCACATAATTATTGCCTTACGGATACAGCTAATTAGAGGTAGCCAATTACAATTAACATACATTTTCGCATATCAAACGAAAGGTCTACTAGTCCTCTGTCTCCCGAGCACATAAAATTTTCGAAAAATGTGTTGTTATAAGGCGTGATTCCACCAAATTGCGCCCCACTTTACGTAAATCATTTCGAAATTCTCAGATTTTGTTCCTCTGCAAAAACGGCTGATTGAGTCTATTTGAATAGATCCGATCCCAAATTTTATGACATTTTTGAAAAGCCTGGTAACCCCCCTATTGAACAAAACCGTCACGGAGGAAAATGGTTTTGAACCCATTGGATGCCACCCTTCTCCCTTTTTGACGTTTTTAAGTCTCATTGACTTAGCGTGCACATAATTATTGCCTTACGGATACAGATAATTAGAGGTAGCAAAACGGCTGACTGAGTCTACTTGAATAAATCCGATCCTGAATTTTTGACATTTTTGAAAAGCCTGGTCACCCCTATTGAACAAAACCGTCACGTAGGAAAATGGTTTTGAACCCATTGATGCCACCCCTCTCCCTTTTTGACGTTTTTAAGTCTCATTGACTTAGCGTGCACATAATTATTGCCTTACGGATACAGCTAATTAGAGGTAGCCAATTACAATTAACATACATTTTCGCATATCAAACGAAAGGTCTACTAGTCCTCTGTCTCCCGAGCACATAAAATTTTCGAAAAATGTGTTGTTATAAGGCGTGATTCCACCAAATTGCGCCCCACTTTACGTAAATCATTTCGAAATTCTCAGATTTTGTTCCTCTGCAAAAACGGCTGATTGAGTCTATTTGAATAGATCCGATCCCAAATTTTATGACATTTTTGAAAAGCCTGGTAACCCCTATTGAACAAAACCGTCACGGAGGAAAATGGTTTTGAACCCATTGATGCCACCCTTCTCCCTTTTTGACGTTTTTAAGTCTCATTGACTTAGCGTGCACATAATTATTGCCTTACGGATACAGATAATTAGAGGTAGCAAAACGGCTGACTGAGTCTACTTGAATAAATCCGATCCTGAATTTTTTGACATTTTTGAAAAGCCTGGTCACCCCTATTGAACAAAACCGTCACGTAGGAAAATGGTTTTGAACCCATTGGATGCCACCCCTCTCCCTTTTTGACGTTTTTAAGTCTCATTGACTTAGCGTGCACATAATTATTGCCTTACGGATACAGCTAATTAGAGGTAGCCAATTACAATTAACATACATTTTCGCATATCAAACGAAAGGTCTACTAGTCCTCTGTCTCCCGAGCACATAAAATTTTCGAAAAATGTGTTGTTATAAGGCGTGATTCCACCAAATTGCGCCCCACTTTACGTAAATCATTTCGAAATTCTCAGATTTTGTTCCTCTGCAAAAACGGCTGATTGAGTCTATTTGAATAGATCCGATCCCAAATTTTATGACATTTTTGAAAAGCCTGGTAACCCCCCTATTGAACAAAACCGTCACGGAGGAAAATGGTTTTGAACCCATTGGATGCCACCCTTCTCCCTTTTTGACGTTTTTAAGTCTCATTGACTTAGCGTGCACATAATTATTGCCTTACGGATACAGATAATTAGAGGTAGCAAAACGGCTGACTGAGTCTACTTGAATAAATCCGATCCTGAATTTTTTGACATTTTTGAAAAGCCTGGTCACCCCCCTATTGAACAAAACCGTCACGTAGGAAAATGGTTTTGAACCCATTGGATGCCACCCCTCTCCCTTTTTGACGTTTTTAAGTCTCATTGACTTAGCGTGCACATAATTATTGCCTTACGGATACAGCTAATTAGAGGTAGCCAATTACAATTAACATACATTTTCGCATATCAAACGAAAGGTCTACTAGTCCTCTGTCTCCCGAGCACATAAATTTTTCGAAAAATGTGTTGTTATAAGGCGTGATTCACCAAATTGCGCCCCACTTTACGTAAATCATTTCGAAATTCTCAGATTTTGTTCCTCTGCAAAAACGGCTGATTGAGTCTATTTGAATAGATCCGATCCCAAATTTTATGACATTTTGAAAAGCCTGGTAACCCCTATTGAACAAAACCGTCACGGAGGAAAATGGTTTTGAACCCATTGGATGCCACCCTTCTCCCTTTTTGACGTTTTTAAGTCTCATTGACTTAGCGTGCACATAATTATTGCCTTACGGATACAGATAATTAGAGGTAGCAAAACGGCTGACTGAGTCTACTTGAATAAATCCGATCCTGAATTTTTGACATTTTTGAAAAGCCTGGTCACCCCTATTGAACAAAACCGTCACGTAGGAAAATGGTTTTGAACCCATTGATGCCACCCCTCTCCCTTTTTGACGTTTTTAAGTCTCATTGACTTAGCGTGCACATAATTATTGCCTTACGGATACAGCTAATTAGAGGTAGCCAATTACAATTAACATACATTTTCGCATATCAAACGAAAGGTCTACTAGTCCTCTGTCTCCCGAGCACATAAAATTTTCGAAAAATGTGTTGTTATAAGGCGTGATTCACCAAATTGCGCCCCACTTTACGTAAATCATTTCGAAATTCTCAGATTTTGTTCCTCTGCAAAAACGGCTGATTGAGTCTATTTGAATAGATCCGATCCCAAATTTTATGACATTTTTGAAAAGCCTGGTAACCCCTATTGAACAAAACCGTCACGGAGGAAAATGGTTTTGAACCCATTGGATGCCACCCTTCTCCCTTTTTGACGTTTTTAAGTCTCATTGACTTAGCGTGCACATAATTATTGCCTTACGGATACAGATAATTAGAGGTAGCAAAACGGCTGACTGAGTCTACTTGAATAAATCCGATCCTGAATTTTTGACATTTTTGAAAAGCCTGGTCACCCCTATTGAACAAAACCGTCACGTAGGAAAATGGTTTTGAACCCATTGGATGCCACCCCTCTCCCTTTTTGACGTTTTTAAGTCTCATTGACTTAGCGTGCACATAATTATTGCCTTACGGATACAGCTAATTAGAGGTAGCCAATTACAATTAACATACATTTTCGCATATCAAACGAAAGGTCTACTAGTCCTCTGTCTCCCGAGCACATAAAATTTTCGAAAAATGTGTTGTTATAAGGCGTGATTCACCAAATTGCGCCCCACTTTACGTAAATCATTTCGAAATTCTCAGATTTTGTTCCTCTGCAAAAACGGCTGATTGAGTCTATTTGAATAGATCCGATCCCAAATTTTATGACATTTTTGAAAAGCCTGGTAACCCCTATTGAACAAAACCGTCACGGAGGAAAATGGTTTTGAACCCATTGGATGCCACCCTTCTCCCTTTTTGACGTTTTTAAGTCTCATTGACTTAGCGTGCACATAATTATTGCCTTACGGATACAGATAATTAGAGGTAGCAAAACGGCTGACTGAGTCTACTTGAATAAATCCGATCCTGAATTTTTTGACATTTTTGAAAAGCCTGGTCACCCCTATTGAACAAAACCGTCACGTAGGAAAATGGTTTTGAACCCATTGGATGCCACCCCTCTCCCTTTTTGACGTTTTTAAGTCTCATTGACTTAGCGTGCACATAATTATTGCCTTACGGATACAGCTAATTAGAGGTAGCCAATTACAATTAACATACATTTTCGCATATCAAACGAAAGGTCTACTAGTCCTCTGTCTCCCGAGCACATAAAATTTCGAAAAATGTGTTGTTATAAGGCGTGATTCCACCAAATTGCGCCCCACTTTACGTAAATCATTTCGAAATTCTCAGATTTTGTTCCTCTGCAAAAACGGCTGATTGAGTCTATTTGAATAGATCCGATCCCAAATTTTATGACATTTTTGAAAAGCCTGGTAACCCCCCTATTGAACAAAACCGTCACGGAGGAAAATGGTTTTGAACCCATTGGATGCCACCCTTCTCCCTTTTTGACGTTTTTAAGTCTCATTGACTTAGCGTGCACATAATTATTGCCTTACGGATACAGATAATTAGAGGTAGCAAAACGGCTGACTGAGTCTACTTGAATAAATCCGATCCTGAATTTTTTGACATTTTTGAAAAGCCTGGTCACCCCTATTGAACAAAACCGTCACGTAGGAAAATGGTTTTGAACCCATTGATGCCACCCCTCTCCCTTTTTGACGTTTTTAAGTCTCATTGACTTAGCGTGCACATAATTATTGCCTTACGGATACAGCTAATTAGAGGTAGCCAATTACAATTAACATACATTTTCGCATATCAAACGAAAGGTCTACTAGTCCTCTGTCTCCCGAGCACATAAAATTTTCGAAAAATGTGTTGTTATAAGGCGTGATTCCACCAAATTGCGCCCCACTTTACGTAAATCATTTGAAATTCTCAGATTTTGTTCCTCTGCAAAAACGGCTGATTGAGTCTATTTGAATAGATCCGATCCCAAATTTTATGACATTTTTGAAAAGCCTGGTAACCCCTATTGAACAAAACCGTCACGGAGGAAAATGGTTTTGAACCCATTGATGCCACCCTTCTCCCTTTTTGACGTTTTTAAGTCTCATTGACTTAGCGTGCACATAATTATTGCCTTACGGATACAGATAATTAGAGGTAGCAAAACGGCTGACTGAGTCTACTTGAATAAATCCGATCCTGAATTTTTTGACATTTTGAAAAGCCTGGTCACCCCTATTGAACAAAACCGTCACGTAGGAAAATGGTTTTGAACCCATTGATGCCACCCCTCTCTCCTTTTTGACGTTTTTAAGTCTCATTGACTTAGCGTGCACATAATTATTGCCTTACGGATACAGCTAATTAGAGGTAGCCAATTACAATTAACATACATTTTCGCATATCAAACGAAAGGTCTACTAGTCCTCTGTCTCCCGAGCACATAAAATTTTCGAAAAATGTGTTGTTATAAGGCGTGATTCCACCAAATTGCGCCCCACTTTACGTAAATCATTTCGAAATTCTCAGATTTTGTTCCTCTGCAAAAACGGCTGATTGAGTCTATTTGAATAGATCCGATCCCAAATTTTATGACATTTTGAAAAGCCTGGTAACCCCTATTGAACAAAACCGTCACGGAGGAAAATGGTTTTGAACCCATTGATGCCACCCTTCTCCCTTTTTGACGTTTTTAAGTCTCATTGACTTAGCGTGCACATAATTATTGCCTTACGGATACAGATAATTAGAGGTAGCAAAACGGCTGACTGAGTCTACTTGAATAAATCCGATCCTGAATTTTTTGACATTTTTGAAAAGCCTGGTCACCCCCCTATTGAACAAAACCGTCACGTAGGAAAATGGTTTTGAACCCATTGATGCCACCCCTCTCCCTTTTGACGTTTTTAAGTCTCATTGACTTAGCGTGCACATAATTATTGCCTTACGGATACAGCTAATTAGAGGTAGCCAATTACAATTAACATACATTTTCGCATATCAAACGAAAGGTCTACTAGTCCTCTGTCTCCCGAGCACATACAATTTTCGAAAAATGTGTTGTTATAAGGCGTGATTCCACCAAATTGCGCCCCACTTTACGTAAATCATTTCGAAATTCTCAGATTTTGTTCCTCTGCAAAAACGGCTGATTGAGTCTATTTGAATAGATCCGATCCCAAATTTTATGACATCTTGAAAAGCCTGGTAACCCCTATTGAACAAAACCGTCACGGAGGAAAATGGTTTTGAACCCATTGATGCCACCCTTCTCCCTTTTTGACGTTTTAAGTCTCATTGACTTAGCGTGCACATAATTATTGCCTTACGGATACAGATAATTAGAGGTAGCAAAACGGCTGACTGAGTCTACTTGAATAAATCCGATCCTGAATTTTTGACATTTTGAAAAGCCTGGTCACCCCTATTGAACAAAACCGTCACGTAGGAAAATGGTTTTGAACCCATTGATGCCACCCCCTCTCCCTTTTTGACGTTTTTAAGTCTCATTGACTTAGCGTGCACATAATTATTGCCTTACGGATACAGCTAATTAGAGGTAGCCAATTACAATTAACATACATTTTCGCATATCAAACGAAAGGTCTACTAGTCCTCTGTCTCCCGAGCACAAAAATTTTTCGAAAAATGTGTTGTTATAAGGCGTGATTCCACCAAATTGCGCCCCACTTTACGTAAATCATTTCGAAATTCTCAGATTTTGTTCCTCTGCAAAAACGGCTGATTGAGTCTATTTGAATAGATCCGATCCCAAATTTTATGACATTTTTGAAAAGCCTGGTAACCCCTATTGAACAAAACCGTCACGGAGGAAAATGGTTTTGAACCCATTGGATGCCACCCTTCTCCTTTTTGACGTTTTTAAGTCTCATTGACTTAGCGTGCAATTTTTGAATTTTTAAATCCGATCCTGGAAAATGGTTTTTTGACACGTTTTTTTCATTGACTTAAAAAGCCTGGTCACCCCTATTGAACAAAAACCAGCACATAAAATTTTTGAAAAATGTGTTGTTATAAGGCGTGATTCCACAAATTGCGCCCCACTTTACGTAAATCATTTCGAAATTCTCAGATTTTGTTCCTCTGCAAAACGGCTGATTGAGTCTATTT
>JAIGNY010004424.1:0-12500 GCA_020152595.1 Chiridota heheva
GTTTTCAACCCACACAGTTGCAAGTTGTGATTTAAAGGATTAATTGAGTGCACCATGCAAGTTTATCCCACATGAAAGGGTACTTTGAAAGAAACAAAATTTGGAAGAAAGCATTCCAAAATCTTATTCCGTTAATTTAAGTCGCAGGGGGGTGGGGTTAGTGAAACAAATCGCTTGTTGGGGAGGAGGGAGGAAGCAGGGTGTGTGTGTGTTGGGTGGAGGGGGGTATGTGAAAGTGAAACAAGTCGCTGGAAATTGGAATAAAGTCGTCCAATATTATAGTCGGAACGCAGATGAAGGTCGCATCCGCCATAGGCATTGTGGTTGATAACATGTCGCGCCTTAAGTGGTTGCACCGCCTAGCATATTCCTGGGAATTGGAGAGTGGTCTTAGTTTGTAAAGACGGTTGGTTTCTTTGTAAAGAGCTTTGAGAGGGCTGTACCTTGTAAGCGTTATAAAGCACAACGCATCATTATTATTTTCCCACTTATTCATGATTTATTTCCCTCCACTACGTTGGGTAAATCCCGCTCACGGATTCACACCTCATCATATCTTTTAACTTTTTTATAAAACGAGTACCCTGTACGTAATTTCCCTGTCTGCCTGTCCTTTCATGCTCTACTCAAGTTTAAGTTTCACTCCCAATCTATGTATTGTGAGGAAACGCAATTTAGTCCACATTAGGTAAGTCTATAGGGCATTATGTTGATGTAATAGGAGACTAAATGATTGGTGAAAGTAAAGACCATTTTGTATTCGCCATTTATGAAGGGCAACTTGTTAATGAAAAAAGCTCATTCACAAAAAGTAGAGACTACATGCAAAGAATCAAGTTGCCACTTGCCAGGCTTTGAAAATTCCCAAGACTGGCAAGTGGCAACTCGATTCTTTGCATTCGACAGACATTCAGTGTGTGTTTATGACGTGTAATTCAAATTAAACAACAAGATTTCCCAAAAAATGTATAAAACTTCCCGAAAATTGACAGATATTTTCCGATTAGCAGCAACGTCAAATTCAATTTACCAGTGCAAATTTTTCGCTTGCAACCGATGATTTTTGTAAGGTTCCTCTCCCTCCCTTTCTTTGCCATATAGTATTATGCGCCTGTTAATTCAACTCATGTGGTAGGCTAAAAACAAAAACCTATCACATAACGCGTTGTCAATCATAACTAAGTCTCTTACGGATTTTCCGGCAATGTTTTTAATGTTCTAAAGAACTTTAGAAAATGTAAATTTTACTTGTTTTCATCATTGTTTATATATATATATATATATATATATATATATATATATATATATATATATATATATATATATATATATATATATATATATATATATATATATATATATATATATATATATATATATATATATATATATATATATATATATATATATATATATATATATATATATATATATATATATATATATATATATATATATATATATATATATATATATATATATATATATATATATATAGGCCTATATATATATATATATATATATGTATGTATTTGTATATATATTTATATTTGTTCCTGTCCGTCCTTACATCTGTAAATTAATGTATATTTGTACATATATTTAGATTTTTATTTTTTCTGTAGACATACTTTTGTTTTCTTTGCTCACATTGTTCTGTAATTACGTTGTTTCTACCACATACCCTATATTGGGGTCCTGGATTAAATAAATTGTTACAGATATAAAAATAGCACTATTACGTTATGCGGAAATTTGATTCACTCACCTGACGTGACAACGACGTTCCTGATTGAATTGGATAATAACTTTCAACAGTTCAACAGTGAAGTAATGAACAAGAACATAGCGAAAACGAAGCAGAGTAATTAGTTGGTATTCCTGCACGGTACTCCATTACATACAAAATATATCTCCCATTCGTTTTGAATGTAAACATTTAAATGCCGTCATTCGCATAATTATCACACAGGGTTATAAACACAGGTGTTCCTAACGTTATGGCAACCTATACGCTAACTATATATATAATAAAAGGTAGGACTCTTTTTTTTAACGAGACTATCGAACCGTGTATAAAAATTCCTTTTTTTGACCACTCGCGAATCTTAATTACACTTTTTTACTCTACTCACATTCGCAGGAGACTCCCTTCTTCTATATAATCCACGGTATTTGTTAGTTCTTTTCCGATTAGATGTACAAACGATGAATTTTCTACCAAATTACACCAAATTACTCTCCAGACAATCTATTCGTCTTTCAATTTGCTGCAAACTAAAGGAACGGTACGATGACGTCATGAAGAAGCAGCACTGCAGTATTATTTTGACAAGAACGAGCCGGGAATGTATCATTCATTACCGGATGAAAATTCGTAGTTAATAATTGGTCCGGGGTAAGGAAACATTGGTTTCATAAAATTCAGACTGGTTTCATAAAATTCAGACATTCAGATGGAAAAGGGATTACATGTACAAAAAATTGAAGGCATTATATTGGAGGACACGTGCTTCTTTTTCAAGGAGTTATCAAAGGAATTTGTATAAAAATGGACCTGCAACATCTTGTACTAATTTCTTTTTTTCAAAGTAAGGCTACAAAGATAATCTTTTTTTTTTTATTGCTATATGGATATGCACAAAAGCAAACTAGCTTCTGGTCATCAATGAGCACATGGAAACGTAGCTGGGCTATGACAACAAGCCATTATTAATATGACATTAAATAAACAGTGGAAGTTTGTTAGAAATACTTCCTAGGGCCCAAGATAATGCTTTTAGAATTTGTCATTTGTGCAGGCAGGAATGTACACTTTGGGGTACATTTGTCTCATTTGACCAAATTTTTGGATGAGTATTATGAGCTTATACCACCTCCATGCAGTTGGAGCCTTGTACAAAATGCATATCAAACTGAGTGCAGTAACAAGGTCATCAAATTTTATAATCGAATTGTATGTATTTAATTGATGTTAAAATAATTTGGGACATGCTAACAGAAGTTAAAATACAGCAAAATATAAACTATAAAGAAATTAATATATCATTAAGTAACTCTTCTCTGTAATTCACTGTATACTGTGGCAGTAAAAAGTTAATCAACATCTTAAACCGAACTGTTGTCTGCACTTGTAATATTCTCAATGTCCTTATCCAATGAAAGAATAGAACGAGTGCAAAGAGTTCCAGAAATATAAGATGACTGTACTATTTGGTAATAACAAAGAAGAGTTACTGAAGGAAATTTTGTATTTCTTTATGTTTTGAACATATTTACACTGTGGATAACATTACTATATGTATGATATATATAGTGACCATGGTAACATGGGTATTAACAAGTTTTCAGTTCAGTTTTAGATGGTGATTATCTATGTTTCAAAGAAGAGTTACTTAAATGTTTATTTCTTTAGATTTTAAAGACACTATTTCCACTTGATAACATACATGTAACTATTGAACTTACAGAGAAGAGTTACTTAAAGGATATATTTATTTCTTCATATTTTGAAGAGACTATTTTAACTCGATGACATAACTATTAAAATTACAGAGAAGAGTTATTTAAAAGATACATTTATTTCTTTGTATTTTGAAGAGACTATTTTAACTTGACATAATTATTGAAATTACAGAGAAGAGTTACTTAAAGAATATGTTTATTTTTTATATTTTGAAGAGACTAATTTAACTAAATGATATTGTCTTGAGATGCAGTATACATTTTTTTAAAATATATTTATTCAACTTCCAAAAACAATAACAATCAACAGCTCAAGAAATATACAAAAAGTGAAGGTTTTTACAAAGTAAACAATTTCAAAGAAAATATAGAAGAAAAAAAAAAAAAAAAGAAAAAAGGAAATTATTAATTACTGTTACTTTAAAAAAATGTATCTTTAAACAGTTCAGAGCAGCCCAAAAAATGGGTACTTTAAAATACCCAAAAAAATTGGGTATTTTTATGTATTACGTCATCATGAGCCTACACATTTGACTACCCACTAAACATATGAGGTTTCTCATTATCCGCTCTGATTGTCCAAAATTCAATAGATGTCCTGAAATTTTGGAGACTGATAGTAAATAGATATCAAAACTTTCTGTCGCTGTTTTTTGAAATTCACGGTTGTCTTTTTTGAGAAATTAATAAAATAGATTATAAGCAGTCTGTTTTGTTCATTTTCTCAAAATTGCGACAATGAATTTCAAAAAGCAGCGGCAAAAAGTTTTAAATATCTATTTACTATCAGTCTCCAAAATTTTAGGATATTGATTGAATTTTTGGACAATCCCGAGCGGAAAATGAGAAACCCCATATGTTTAGTGTGGGATAGTCAAATGTGTAGGCTCATGCGATGACGTAATACATAAAAGTACCCAATTTTTTTGGTATTTCAAAGTACCCAGTTTTTTGGGCTGCTCCCGAACTGTTAAACATTGAAAAATAATCATACCTTCTTTTTTTAACATAAAAGTTTCTTTCCATCTCGAGCATCATCTTCATAGCTGTTTTAAATTTATAAAGAGTAGGTATGGTATTGGTATATTTACATGTGAAAATAAAATATTTAGCGTGAAAAATAATGTAATTGTATTTGAAATAGTTTTCATCAGTATAACCAAGAGCAATAACTTTATAATTCAAACTTAAAGTTACATCACTTAAAGTATCAACAAAACGTCATTCCAAAACTTAGATGAAATATTACATGACCAAAAAAGATGCTTAAGGGTTTCACTGTCATTACCACAAAAGGAACAAAGGTCATTATCTAGTATTTTTAACTTGTGTAGGTAGCTATTTACAGAGAGTATTTTGTGAATGAATTTAAATTGGAAATAATGGATTTTTGTTTCATGGACTGCTATAAAACAGTTAGAAAAAATAACCTGCCATTCTTTGTCATTTATATCAAAAAAACGATCCCAGTAATATTTAGTAATATGTATCGCCCTGTTTGAATGACATAAATGATTATAACTCCACTTTGTGACTTTATTAACCCGTACAATGTTACTTAAAACATTTTCTTGATAAGAAGGTATTTTCCTCTGAAAAGTACAAATATCAGATTTCCATTGCTTAGGAATGGCAGAGATCAACCCATAGAAAAATGTAAAATTCTTAGAATTTATATCATAAACATCATTAAAAGATTTAAAATTATAGATATGACCAGCGCCGGAGTATAGATTCCCGGCTCGTTCTTGTCAAAATAATACTGCAGTGCTGCTTCTTCATGACGTCATCGTACCGTTCCTTTAGTTTGCAGCAAATTGAAAGACGAATAGATTGTCTGGAGAGTAATTTGGTGTAATTTGGTAGAAAATTCATCGTTTGTACATCTAATCGGAAAAGAACTAACAAATACCGTGGATTATATAGAAGAAGGGAGTCTCCTGCGAATGTGAGTAGAGTAAAAAGTGTAATTAAGATTCGCGAGTGGTCAAAAAAGGAATTTTATACACGGTTCGATAGTCTCGTTAAAAAAAAGAGTCCTACCTTTTATTATATATATAGTTAGCGTATAGGTTGCCATAACGTTAGGAACACCTGTGGTTATAAACATGTGCATGCTCATTTTAACGTGTTTATGTACATATCGAACAGCTGACTGGAAAACCCCTCGGACTTCGCACAACGAGAAATAGTGCAATATTTTGCGAGTGATCTAACAGTTGGCACACTTATTTATGTACATATTGGACAGCTGACTGGAAAAACCCTTGGACTTCGCACAACGAGAAATTGTGCAATTTTTAGCGAGTGATCCAACAGTTGGCACACTCATTGCGAGATTCACTGTATGTTGTGCGTTAAATTATTTTTTAATCCACACAGTTGCAAATTGTGATTTAAAAGATTAATTCAGTGCACCATGCAAGTTTATCCCATATGAAAGGGGATTTTCAAGAAACAAAATTTGGAAGAAAGCATTTCAAAATCTTATTCCGTTAATTTAAGGGGATATTAAAGTTTAAAACTGTGTGCTATCTGTGTAAAAATAACTGGTGTAGTTAGTCTAGTATTTGACTATGGATTTGCTTGACCCCTGAATACACACTTATGTTAAACCACAGTTTGCACAATAAAATGTCGTTTTAGGTTTGGCTGCTGGTATGTTCGCCGTTGACTCATCGTGTTGCTTACAGCAAGTTGGGCTAACAGCATAATAGACTAATGTTAACTTCCATAAAGAAAATCTATGAAGTTATTTTCCTATTTGAAATATTATTCCTCGAACTTTCTTTAGGTGGTAAGTTATGATTATCTTTACAAGATTCTATAAATTACTACTTTCCTGACAAATTCAATGGTTTTTAAGCCACACAATCGCAGGACAAAATATGATTAACTACATAAAGAACTTGAGGAATCTGAGGCTATGACCTTATAACGTTTCTACACAAATGATACCAAACTTTAAAGTTAAATATCTCCTTAACGGAATTAGATTTTTGAATGCCATTGTGTTTCTTTTGTGGTCATCTGTCATATAAGATGGACTTGCTTGACCACTGAACTCATCCTAATTTAACTGTTTATATACAAATTGTATTGTATTGAAGTTTTTAAGGCTCTTGATGACGTAAGCATTGAAACTATAAAAGGGTTTTAAATATGATATATGATACAGGAGAGATACCACCAGACATGAGGAAATCTAGCTTCATAACCTAAGAAGACAGGTGCAACACTGAGAATGCGAACTACACAGGACCATTAGCTTGATGAGCCATATCACCAAGGTCTTGCTTCGTGTCCTATTTCCAGGATGAGAAATAGTCTCCGGCCAAAAATTTCCGAAACACATTTTGGTTTGTTGTAGACGAAGGCATTAGGAATGCAATATTTACACTATCAATGATCATGGAAAGGTGCATAAAAGTACAGACAGATTTATATTTATGTTTTACTGATTACTCCAAAGCCTTTGACAAGGTCAAACATGAAGATCTCTTTGAAATACTCAGTTATTTGAAGATTGGCGGGAAAGATCTATACGAGTTATAAGAAACCTAGGCTGGGACCAGGAAGCAGCAACAGTGGCGTAGCCAGGATTTTCATATGGGGAGGAAGGAGGGGGCGTGGAATTGAATTGAACCGACACGATATTTAGTGGTGTACTTGAGGTAATACCGAAGATGTCAGGTGTCACTTTGGCGTGGGGTCCAGGGCCCCACTTAAGGGCCCTTTGTGGGGTCCAGGGGCGAAGCCCCGGTAGGTGTCCAGGGAAAAAAATTGACATTTCAAGTGCAAAAACGTATGTCACAACGCATAATAAGGTGTATTATACAAGTCAAAATTCATGTCAAAGAGACCTATAGAGATTTCATCACGTTACTCTAACTCAAGTGGACTCCATTTTACAGGGCAGCGGCGTCGTTGCGTTTAACCCGTCTTCACACAGCTCAGTCACATCACACGGACAACAAACATGCAACATGCTAACCAACCAGTACCAGTTCAGCGAATTTTACTGGTTGCAGTTTTTTGCTCGCTTTCGATTTTTCTTCATTTCCCCTTAAGTAAGTTATATTTTCACCGGGTATACGAGAGTAAGTTCAACGTTAACGCCATCTGATTGTTCTTTACACTCCGACAAAGCCTACATACCTGATATAAAGTGCTCGTTACATACCCTAGTGTGTAAGGCCTACCGTAGGTTGAAAGCCTTTCTTCGTACAGCAGAAACCCACTTCGAACGTCGATCAGGATCAGATGGAAATCGAGAAAATGTCTTTTTCTTACAAAAATAACCTTATATAACAACATGCAAACGTATGTGGGGTAAGTGTACAGCAGACGACAGTGGTTTTGACCGACAAAATGGCGATGTAAACAAAATCACGTGACCGCATGATGTCAGCTAAAACACCATGTACAAGACACAAAATAATGAAAACGCATAATGTGGAAATATGATATTTTATTGTTTACAATTGTACATGCTTAGGTTGATCGTCACTCTTTAAAAAATATGGGTTTAAAAGAAAGGTTTTCAATAATTTACTACAAAGTTGTGTAAATGTAAAACTTTTAAAATGTACCTCGCGCACTCAGACACTCACCTCCCCCTCTCTCTCCACCTCTCTCTATCCCTCTCCCCTCTCCCTCCCCTCGCTCTCCCCTCTCCTTCTCCATCCCCTCTTTCTATCTCCCCCTCTCTTTCTCTCTCTCTCCCCTCTTTTCTCTCTCCTCCCCTCTTTTTATCTCCCCCCCCTCTCTCTCCCCTCTCTCTCCTCTCTCTCCCTCTCTCCCCTCTCTCTCCCCTCGATCTCCCCCTCTCTCACCTCTCTCTCTTCTCTCTCTCTTCCCCTCTCTCTCCCCTCTCTTTCTCCCCTCTCTACCTCCTCTCTCTATCTCTCCCCTCTCTCTCTCCCCTCTCTCGCTCCACCTCTCTCTCTCTGCATGTCTTAGTTCATGTATTTAAATACAAAATCGCGGAAATGTTGAATATATTATTACCGAAGACCTTTTTCCTGAAGAAGTGCCCTTTTGAAATCTAAAAACATAATAAGCACCTGGAATGTCAAAGCTTGTTGAACTGACAGTACCAATCTGAACCGATGGATTAAAATCTGGACCGACGGAGTAAAATATTAGGGAGGAGGAATTGCCCCCCCTTCCTCCCCCTCTCTCCCTTCTGACTACGCTATTGCTGGTTTCATAGTCAGGTAGTTGTTGTTTCGTGCATGCTATAGTTTCCTGGTTGAATCAATGTATGCTGGGGACAGGGTCGGACGGTTGGGGAATGATACGTTCACGCTTGGGACCTGCTTCCTTCAGACATGCTTCAAAAACTAAATGTTTTTACATAAATGTACAAATTTTCTTGCTGCTGTGGACAATTGTAAAGAACCCAGATTATTTTGAGCATATACAATCCATTTCGTGGGAAGTATAAAAGAAATAGAAATTTCACGATGACAAAATTGCCTAACTACTGGTATACTCAACTTGGTTATTTCAATACACTATGCAAATATTCTGTTTGGTAAGATACAAGGGTCACAAGGCGTCAACATTGCAATGACCAGAGTTCTCTTTTGTCTGATAGAAAACTTGTCAGTAAAATGTATATCAGGTTGTCACCAAAATTGAGGTCTATGATATAACTATAAATAGAGGTTTCTGAGAAATTGTTTATACATGTAATTAGGGACTTTTCGGGTTTTACCGTATATGATATCACAAGGGAGGATTGACTCTACTCGACTGACTCGGGCGATTTTAAGAAAAGCGGCTTTGATCAACAGTTGAAGCCGATCAGAACCGTAGCTAGCGGTGTGTTTGTGTGTGAGAGGGAATTAACCCCAGAATACTTCGGAAGTTTCTTGTATTCTATACATTAGGCCATATGCAATGATGAACAAGCTATGGCCAGCTATGGCCTTGATGCCAATAGATTATGTAGAAATACCATGATATATGTTACATGCCTGACATTCAATTCGTGAAATCGACGCCACTTGTATACCTGGGACCATTCCAGGAGGGAGAGAGATCGCCAATGACTGACTTATATTTAAATGTTATGTGGTATAAATATACATATGGCAGTATGGATGATGAATGGTGCTTCTTGAGCACACGGTTTGTAAGCAGAGGCGGCAGAAGATGTTTCAATCTGTAGGGCACCGAGCTTCAGGAACATTTCTTGATCGACTAGTTTTGAAAACATGTACGACAGTAGCATAACTTGGCAGAGATGTAACCAGAAATTTGAAGGGGGAGGGGGATCTCTGTGAAGAAAATAATTTGCACAGGAACCATTAAGATGATGATGTAATCATACGCTTACGGGACTAATCTTTACTGTAGTGAGGGGAAGGAAGAGGAGGGGGGGGTTGAACTCTCTTTGCCCGAAAATACTTTTTCCCAAATTGTTGTGGTCGACCTTTTTTACGGGTTTTCCAAAAGGTTTGAAATTAGGGGAAATTGGAAGGCTAAGTTTTCGGGAGCGACCGCTCACACTGTTACCCCTAGCTACGTCCTGTAGCTTTGGCAGGAACACCTCGACAATACACACACCACCTAAAAATGTATACACTTTTATCGACAGAAAATTGGTGATGGTCATTGGTGTTTTATTTTTCTTCAAATTGCAGTCTCGAAATTTGGATCATTTCAAATCTAGATATATATTTTAGTAGTAGTACAAAATTTCGGAAAATATGGATCTTTTATACCAAAAAAGATCTACAAAAGTGGAAATTTTAGAATAGAATTTTGGAAATCAGATAGTGTTGGCTCATGACAGGTGCTGAACGGAAGTCCACATAAACTATTAAAAATTGTACGTAAAGATTTTTCTGTATTAGATTTTTTATAGGGTCAATTTGAATACAAAATCACGTAAAACGCAGGGTTTCCAGAGTTTTGCCCCCTGAAACCCTACCAGGACTTCTCCCGTAGATTTGACACAATTTTAAGCGATGCTTTGCTACCAAAATCACCAAAAGCGCAGGGCTTCTGACGCCCTGGGTGTGACACGAGTAGTATAAGCAATTGTCTGTTATCAAAATAACGAAAACCGCATGAGTTCCGGTGGTTTCGCCCCTTAGACTCCTAACAGGGCTTCAACCTAAGAGTTGGCACAATATTATTCAGTTTTCTGCTCTCAACATCGCGCAAAATGGCGGGCTTCCAGCCTTCCACATGTTCCAGGAGCTTCGTACCTAGATTTGACGCAATTTGTTGTTACCAAAATTGCAAGAAAGGCAAAGATTAGACCCTGAATTCGAAAAAATATTAAGCAATGTTCTGCAATCAAAATCACATGAAAAGGAGGGCTTCCGGAGGCTTCGTCCTTAATGGGAACAAAATTGTTCCCATTAAAGGGCACATTTGACCAACGGTCGGCGCCATTAACACAGACACATTTTTCAGCCTCCATACATATAACGTACGTGCGGAATTTCAAACGGCTGGAAGAAAATTCCTAGCCATTTGGGAAATTTTGGATGCGCATAAAATTAAGCGTAGTACTAATACCTATGCTTTTTCCACTCCCATAACATAGGTTCACCACGCCGTTTTTGAGCTATTGCGAAAAGTATAACGTTACCCGAGCTTGACCCCTATGTTGTAGACGTGTTTCAGGCTAATAAAAATATATGCGTAAAACGCATAACATAAAACCACAGAACAGACACGACAGCAGCTGCCCTGTCCTAGATCTCGGTCGCCATTTTTCTTCGCGTCGTTTTTACATTGAGCACTTGAAATAGTGCTTAAATTTCTACCCGTATGCTTGTTGTTTCAAAGGATTCATCTTTGGAAATTATTTATACATACATTTTTATAATAATTTGAGTGTTTAATTCAAAAACTGTTTTTTCTACGCGAGTTAAATTGAAGTGTTGTGGCAAGTTGTCCAGTTTGTACTGACGCTGTGACTCATTTCCTTAGGATTCAATACAGTAACTCAGTGTGACAGTTAGAGCTCAGGCCTATTTTTGTATTTGTTTTAAACATTTTACATCATTGGAATCGGACTCAAATGTTATTCTCATGAATCAGTAGGCCTAGGGCCTAAATGAAACTTTGAATTAAAAAGTGTCTGGAACGTGTGTTTTTAATTAAAATTTGTACTGTATAAGAATGTTTTGCCATCTCGACTCAATATTAGCCACAAAAAGAAGAAAAACTAGCCATTTCAAACCTTCATGTACTTAATATAAAGTTGAAAGAAGCTCTTTTCAGTACATGCACTCATAGGTATGTAAAAATTAAATATTACAAAAATGATAATTGTTGTGAAAAATTCATTGTGGTTTAACATATATACAGTCATGTCAATTATTCATTTTGAAACTAACTCTAAAAATATTAACAGTGTGATGAAGCTGTTAACTTTAAAAGTGACAATTCTCTTTTAATATTTTCAGAAAATCTTAAAACCTACCTCACTATTCTACCATTTTTTAAAAACATCCTACAGCCTTTACCTTTTTGAAAATGTAGGCCAAATGTTCATGTCAAATTAATACACTTTGCGTCTGGCTATGACAAATAAACAATATATTCTTGCAAGGTGTGAAGGTCGAAAGCTTTTCTTAATAAAGTTTATCCGTTGCTATGTGTGGTTAGAAGACAGAAGGTAGTGTTGATGATAATGCTCCTAAATGCTTGGGAAGTGAGATAGGTTAATGGCATCGCATGCACTTAACCAGCACAATTTCATATACATTGTGATGGGCTAGTTGAGACACTCAAAAGTTTAATGCTCAGTTCAAGATACATAGTTCAAAAAGGGCTTTTGCGATCATACTTCCATTACACAAATTCAAAATTAAATCAGTACATTTTCAATAACCAATACTCTGACCAGTGGCGTAGCCAGCTTAAAAAGGCAGGGGTCCGAGACGGTTTTAGGGCCCCCCCATCTCCCAAGGCAAAGTGTTCACATTTTGAAATTTAAATGTAAAACATATACAAAACAAAAATTATCCCAATTTTTGAAAATTTCTTTGAGCAAGTTGGGGAGG
>JAIGNY010004424.1:22500-165000 GCA_020152595.1 Chiridota heheva
AAGAAAGACGTCTTGCACTGCAGTGCGATTTCTTTCCACCCCAGTAAGAAAGCTCGTACGTCCGGCCCCTAGCTTATCCCGAACAGCAAGATCTTTCATAGAATGTCCAAAAAGGATTCTCAAATATTCTTTCATTGATTTCAAACAATAATCTTCCCACAGCACTCATCAATTATAATCAACAACAACTTACTATCAATCTTTAACTTTACAAGTAGTCATCAATTCTAACCAACAACAACTTACTATCAATCTTTATCTTTACAAGTAGCATCGTCAACAATATAATATTATCATACGCCATGCGCGCATACTGCACTGGTTGATTTACTTCTCCCTGCATTGCAAAAAAGAGGACTTGAGCAATATCTACAGAAACAGAAAGCTCTTTGTATTGTTTTTTTTTTTTTTTTTCAAGCAAAATAGTATCTGGCTGTCTGGAGTTGTTGTATAATGTTTAAAAACTAAAAAATGAACACCGATAATTCATGAATAAAACAACCCAAACTGAATTATATACGAGTACGTTGCATTGCATGCCGTCACGACTTTCCCTGCCTTTTGTATTGACATTTGTTTTGTTTTGTTTGTAGAGAACTTTCCAGTATCAAAGTTGCCATGGAGTTAATGTTACGTGAGGCAAGTAGATATTTCTGAGAGAGAATCCAAAAATGGAAAAACTACAAATTGGTTATTTTGCATCTTTTTCAATTTGTAATGTCCTTATAAGCTCTCAATTTTAGAATTTTCGATTTTCCTCTATAGTACGAATGAGCTGTGAATGCTCCCATTCATCGTTTTAAAAGATATTATAGATATAAGAAGATTTAATACTTCACAAACATGCGTTTATAGCTCGACTATTCGAAGAATAGTAGAGCTATTCTACTACCCCCGGCGTCGGTGTCGGCGTACAGTTTTGGTTAAAGTTTTCATAACTTACGTTATGGACGGTGTACATTCATGTGACTAGGCATAGGGGTAGAGGACATGGGTACTGATTAAATGAGCATGATTGGAGGGTTGTGTACACATACTAATTAGCTTATTTGCTTAACAACGAAAACATTTGTTAGGTTAAAATTTTGATGAATGGTATACAATCAATGTAACTTGGCATACGGGTACTGTTCAAGTGAGCATGATTAGGGGTTGTGTGTACATACTAATTAGCTTATTTGCATAACAATGAAAGTATTTTATCTATGATATGTTAAATTTCTATGTATATATACATATATATATTTTATATATATATATATATATATATATATATATATATATATATATATATATATATATATATATATATATATATATATATATATATATATATATATATATATATATATATATATATATATATATATATATATATATATATATATATATATATATATATATATATATATATATATATATATATATATATATATATATATATATATATATATATAATATCTTAAAAACCTATGATATTTCGTAAAAGTGGATGTGGTGATTTTGTTTGCACAAATGATTCTATATGTGAGATCATTGTCTACACTTAATATCAAGTTGAAGTGTGTATATTAATTTGGTTATTTGCATAACAATAGACTTTCGTACAAAATTGTTTAACATTCATAAGCGCATAACGTAAGTTATAAATGATGTACATTCATGTAATTTAGCACAGTGGTAGAGGACATGGGTACTGTTCAAATAAGCATAATTGGGGTTTTGTGTGCATACTGATTAGCTTATTTGTATAACAATGAAAATATTTGTATCTATGATATCTCTTAAATCAAAGTGGGAGTGGGAATTTGTTGGCACAAATGATCATATATGTAAAGAGCATTGCCTTACACTTAATGGTGAGGTGTAATGTTCACATTAATTAGGTTATTTGCATAAACAAATGATCATACAATATATGTGAAGAGCATTGTTCACACTTAATGGTGAGGTATAGTGTACATTTGCTGCAATATGTTTGACCTGAGATCAAAAACATATGGCTTATGACTTACTAACTTCACATTTTTAGTTTTGTTATGGTATTGACATTCCTGACATGAATAGCATTAAAAATGTTTGTCTTGCTATGAATAAAGAAGCAAATAAATTTTCCTCGCTTCTAAAGAATTTTAAATTAGGGGTTTGGGAAATATAAACAATACGCAAAATGTGGGGTAGAAGATGACATTGTGATAAAATAGCTGAAGAAATTAGAATGAGGTCATGTGGGACAGGGTGGAATTGTATGTAGGGAAAGGTGCAGTGGGATTTTGATTAGAATGTGTAGGCATGTTGGACAGGGTGGATTGGCATGTAGAACAGGGTGGTTTGGCATGTGGAACAAGATGGGTTGGCATGTGGAACAGGGTGGATTGGCATGTTGAATAGGGTGGGTTGACATGTGGGACAGGGCGGAATGGCATGTGGTGGGATGTCATCTGAATTTCAGTTGTTATGGCATGGGGATCATGCAAGTGGTGGAATGATATACAGTATCTGGTTTTCAGGTGTGATTGCATGGATTATAGATGTAGGATGACATTTGGGACAGGTTGGTATGGAATGTGGGACAATCTGGAATATGCATTATTAGCGGTGAGGGGATGTGTATCATTTCCAATGTCTAGTTTGTCATACGTTAAGCAGTATTGTTTCGTATAATTTTGCTTTAATCTTATTGTACATTTTTCATGCTGCTTGACTTTGCTTGACATACATATTTTCTTAATTGGAAGTTGTATTACAATCAAGGATGTAGTTTTGGGAATGTGTAGGGGCTGGGGAGGGTACAGGTTGGAAATGGGGTTAAATGGCATTCTTTCATTAACATTGGCAAGTTAGGGCCTCTCCTTTCTTTGTTATTCTATTGATAGAACTAAAAGAGGTGCTGTAGTTATAATGACTGCTGGGTTTTACATGTTTTCTGAGTTACTTGAGCTTTTTTTGTCTTTAAATATCTAGGCAAACTCAAAGATATTTTGACCCTTGTAGTACAAATAAAATGTAAGTGTACCTTTAAAAGCTAAAGTAAGTTGAAATTATCTGCCCCTGCTACCCTATTTCTGTATATACTTCTCCTATAAGCCCATTCTCTATACTAGCTTTGAATAGTCGAGCATACTGTCCTTCGGACAGTTCTAGTTAAACCTGTACAAACTTGCGAAGGAAATGTGAGGATAAATTGGCGACGCTCAACCATAATATGATAGTAAATTAAAATTGTATTTTATAGTTCTAACAATATTATTTTCTTAAGTGTTGCTTTAAAGCTATATATGCCAAACACAGATTAGTGATTTTGCATCAGAACTGGACCAAAGATGAAACATAATGACTTTTCCCAGGGATGTTTTAGGAATTAGATGTGGACTAGTTTCTGATGGTTTCTGATGGAAGTTTTAGAATTTTGATTACTTTGGTAAAAAAAACTTTAACATAAGATTATCAGACTATAACTGCTTTCATTAAACTAGGTGAGGAGGGAAATCAGATATCATATGGACGAATTGGACAAATATTTGCGGCACGGTAACACAGATTTGATTCTTCAAACTCTCGAGATGTTGAGTCAATTGTACAACAACCTGGTAGTAATTTGGATCCAAAGTGAACAATTAATTTATGTGGATGAAACCGAGATGAAAGAAAGAGAACGGGAGATGACAGAAAGAAATAGGATAGTTATGGCCAAAAATAAATGCCGAATTCAAATGGTTTGTGTATATCTCATTTCCACATTGATTTTCATTTGTATCATTGTAATGCTAAAAAATGTTTTCGTTGCAAATCATTCATTCATCTGATTATTATTTAGATATAAAATTCCTTAAAACATATATTCATCGTGATAAACATAATGAGATATTCGAATCTATGATCAACTGTTGTGTTTGAAGAAAATCTGACACAATCGGGAATACGTCAATGGTATTGTTGCGAATCATCTATACGGACAAACGCAAAATATTTAATTCTAGTAAATCTAACCTTTCTTGCAGATTCTTTCGTTGAATTTTTTCCAAAGGGACTTCGAGAAATCAAAGGTATGTCTTCTTTATAATACTTTAAAAGTATTTTTCGAAGATACGCATTTTTGGCATACACTTTTAGATTTTATGCCTTGTGTTTATGTCTTGTGTTACATTGGCGTATTTGAACTTATGGGCATATCAACCTACTAAGCAACTGAAAATTTCAGATGATATTATATAAGAATTGCTAATTAGGTTTCTCAGTAATGCTTGAATTATAATTATTAACTGTGTATTATTTCATGACTTTTCATTCTTTTCTGATCACCTTTTTGATACAGAGATGCTTGAAATTGGTGATGACTGAATGTGACAAAGGTACGGCGATTAATAAAATCAAACATGCATACATATTTTCCAAAATACAGAATGTGGAGAAAAAATGTATTGTTTGGAATACATTTTGACAGTAAAACCATTTTATAAAGTTGACCAAACTTTTCGTCAAATTTTATACAAATCTTTCCGATGTCACAAAAGGGAGGGGCACTGACAAAATAGATCCTACGAAACGGTATTGATGGAAATAACATTTATTAATACATGTGCCCCAAATCCGTCGATTTATAGCTGGAAAAGTATACACAAAAGAATACGAAACTGATATGGACCAAATGTGGTGAGAAAGGGGAATGGCCCGGGAACGGAGAGTTGAACTGGCTGCGCCTAATTACCGATTTTATCATTCTGCTACTGACTTAAATTATAATTCCCAATTAAAATAAAGTATATTGAACAAATAACACTTGTCATGGATCATGATATACAATAACATATAATGTATTTGTATAAACTTCCAGAGCTAGCAAAGATAACAATATGGAGCAAGTTCGCTGAAGGAACATTGTCGAAATCGCTAGAAATTAAAAATCAGATGCAAAAACTGGATAAATTCAGCTATGCATCCATCACACTGAGCTTTATGATGCACCCCTACCTTTCTGTGCATCAAGCTGATTATTTTGCGGGAATGAATGTTAGGAAAGTCAATTTGTATAATTCAAATGATTATTTATCTAATAAATCCAATCCGGATTTGTACTATCCGCTGATATTGGACTGTGTCTTTTTTTGATGTAGTATCTGTAAATAGATTTTGAGAACGTCATTTATTACTGATTGGATTAATATGATAAGTTAAACAAGAAATGCAATTTATAGGTCGAGCCTCTGTCATAAGTTCCTTCGAATTGTTTGTTTTAATTTTATTAATGAATTCATGCGTGATTGTTCATAAAGGCATAATTGTGGCTTAAAAAATGAAACAAACTTAATTGCTGATTTGTTAGAAGATTTTTGAATTGCTCTAAATTGCATGATATCAATGATAGCATGTATTCAGTGTAATAAGCCAGTTATAAACAAGTTGCATGCACACATCCACGCTTCTTTAATGCACATAATGTAGCAGCTGTTACCTGGAACATGAGCTTACTAATAAATATTCATTTATGTCCTAATGAAAATATGTTTTTATTTAAATATACATTTTTAAAGCAGCATCCCAAATGCTTTCGTGGTTAAGAGATGACATATTTTGAGTAACGGTAGTACACACTTTATACAAGTTGGGAAAGCCTTCATTGTTTACTGAAAATTGCTTCATCTTCCCTTGTAGTCCTGAGTAATCCAACCATTATTGACGTTCGGAAAACTATGATATATTGCAGAGAAGTTGCATCGGCGGGATATGCTTTTTTGGATTTTCAACTAAAATTTTTGTCAAAATTTCAATTGAAAACCATCCTAAAGAGTATTTTTCTTCATTTGGTAAGTAGTAAAAGAAGCCACCAATTAATATATCCATGTGTACCATTTGCACATATATGTACCTCATGCACTACCGCATCATTTATACCATTAGGATCTCAATGGGGGTCACACGTTTGTTCAGGAGATACCCTCGATCGAGGCTGGTAGAACCTTGTTTATTTTGGTAACAAAAACTACACATTAGCTGTAAGATACAATGAGAATAATATAGAAATGTAGTACAATTTATTTTGAGTACCAGTGACTAATTTCCAGTTATAATATAGAAAAACAAAACTAGAAGTCTGCACCTTAAATGCCCATTTAATGATACTTATATTTCAAAATAAGTCTGTATAATTTCAATTTCCTTAATATCTAAACTTTGGACTGGTAGATTTCAAAAGTGTCTGAATAATTTTTGAAAATAATTATGACGACTAATAACTAATAAATGATCATTTTTAACGGCGTCCTCCTTAGCTTTGATGAAATCCCGATCAAGGGTTTATATTGCATGTGATGGCCTCATTCTATCGATATATGGTCTTATTATTGTGATATGGGATTATGTCTATCTGTTGACGAGTGTACGGGGGTGGGGTGGGGGTGGGGAATACCTGGGGATACCTGAGGGGTACCTACGGGTAATGGTTTAATTGCTAGAGATTCAGCTACAAATTTCAGCGGTCAAAGGTCAAATCAAGTATCTTTTGCAGTAACCAGCTATTTTGTACAATAACGACCTGTTATATACATGCGAAAAAGCCATGTATAGCACCATTTAAAAAAGATCAATCTAGAACTACTATTACCTATTACTATAATTACCTACTATTACCTCATACCCTTCCCTTTCATTTCATTCACGCTCTCAATTTACACTTATCATTGCAGGATGAAGATGTTGATCTTGTAAAGCAAATGAAATATAAACTAATACAGGAAATTGGTCCATTCGGGTTAGAAACGTCAAATACAAACCTCAATGTAACGACTTCCTGTAATGACCTAACTGGAACAAAACAGAAATCCCATGGAGGTAAATCAAAAGATGCGAAGAAAATTAAAAAAAGATTAAAGAGAGAACAACCACCTACGCAGAAACGAAAACAGGGAAAAGGCAGAGGCCAAACTTCTTTGAATAACAACAAGGAGTTAAACAAGTGTCCGGTCTTAAAAGAAAATGGTGCCCAAGCCGATACTCCACCTCTGAGAAGATTGAAAATGGAGCTGATTGTTCGAATTCTTCAGTATCGGAAGTCAACTATTGAAAAGCAAGTAACTCCAACAATAACTCTTCATGGAAGCAACGGTATATTATCCCAAGGGGCTAGTGAAGATAATGGAGAATCCGGTAAAAAGTTTTTGCAGTCTATAAATGTGATTGTAGACTTGCCTTTAACGGATGAAAAGAAGCCTGGTATAGAAAAAAGTGAGGCAGAACCGGCTAAATATAAAAAATACTTTCCATCTGGTGCAAGACCAAAAGTGCCACAAAAGAGAGAAAAACGATATAACCTTGAAGGCAAGACAACATTTCGCAGCAAAGGGATTGACATACCACTGCCGCCGGAAGAGTATATTTCAAAAAAGAAATTAAAGGTAAGACGCTAAGGCAGATCAAGAACTATTATAAAAGCGTTCGTGTTTATACAAACATAGATTATTATTAGATGACAGATGTAAAAGAAATAGTTAGTAAATGCTCTTCAAAATATATCCACATAATAAATATCGAGAGTACAATCTTGGGCAAAACTATTGGAACACTGAAGCTATTTTCTTACATCAATCATGCAATTAACTGCAATATGCGATTGATGTTGTATACTTCACCCCTCCCCCATTCAATATTGAACTGAGGATACACTTAAGTCCAAACTGTCTCAACAAGGATCAACATTGATTTGGGATGGGGGTGCATGAATTATTTCAGGAAAAATTAGAGAATTCCTAGATATAGATATATTCCAGCGACAAATTAGAGGATGACACTATTTTTTATACTTTTAAATAAAATAAATACTATTTATTTATCGTTACGCTCTATGGGTGAGGGAGCAGGAAATTCATTTTGATCAGGGACTGAAATTACTTTGATATTTAAGAGATAAATGCAGATAAATTGCACATGAAAGTGATTTATAGTTTGACTTATTATAAAGAAAATCGCTACAGACTGTGTTTTAAGTTCTAAGAGAAATTATTGATTAATTTGTTACTGTTCCAACGAACTTTGTCCAAGATTGTAGTTATTGGACACCGTTTGTATTGACTTTCATTGGATTTGAATAGCGGTGGTGTAATACTATAATGGTTTTTGCGAAGACAAACTTGAGGGCTCGTAAAAACTATATCAATATTTAAAAGCATCTTCTCGTTTGCGTTTCAACACATTTTCATTGTTTTCGTTTTGACGACATAACTATACTTAAGATGCAGTTCTCGATCATTAAAATATGTGTAAATTTTAAATTCCGAAAGCCCTTTTTACATAATGTATGCAATGAAAAGAAGTTAGCAAGAAATATCATTGTATTGCAGTTCCTCTTTTCTCAGTTTCTTGTCCTCCTGATTTTTAATTTTGTTTAATTATTTGTCTATTTTATTACAGCAAATGAGAAAGAACCAAGCGCAGAAAAAAAAGAGAACTTTAATGGAGGAAGAAAAACAAGTATATTCAAAGGGTATGGCAGAAAATATAGCACGATACTCGGTTTATCTGTAAAATGCTAAAAAATGGTTTTTGCATTTTTGAGCAAGTTTCATACTAATTCTCTCATTTGTTATTTCACCTGCATTACTCCGAATCCCTGGGTTGTAAGTCTGGAAAACTCTTGGCCACTTACTATCTCTTTTAGAATTAATAAGTATTTATCCCAATTACACCATTCGGTTTTTGAAAATAAAGTTTGTTTATGATGAAGAAACACTTGAATAAATTAGTAAAATATTACATCATTTACAACATCTTTCAGATTCAGAGATGGATGCAATTGCGGATACAAAATCTGATTTCACTTCTGACGATTCCAAAATTGACGTAAGCTTCTTTTCCTACATTTTTTGTAATACCCTTTCGCTAGATTTATTAGTGCAATGAAAAGCAAGTATTACACATACAAGAACTTTTATAACCTCCCAGATACTATAAAAGTCAATCGTCTTTGCAGCTTTGTCTTAAACTTGTTCTTCTGGTAGCTTATAGTGAAAACTATAGTGATGTAGCATATTGAAATTTTTCGTCTTTTAATAGTTTCCTAATCCACTTTTGCACACCTTTGACCTCTTTTTACCATTTAGTGGCGGAATTTTTTTCTTATTTCTTTTTCAGCAGTTTAGGGATAACGAGTTTGATATATAACAACTAATTCTACAATTCCATTTGAAGCTTATTTAAAGGGGCTCAGGGAGAACAATTTTCTTCATAATTATCATGAGAATATAAGAAAATAATATTACGTTTTTACTGCGCAGCAAATGTATTGTCTAACACCAGGCGAGAAAAGTTTAAACCAATCAAAAAAGTGCAGAGGGTTCCATAAAATGTTTTAGGGTTCAATACATCAAGGATTTTTTTTATCTAAATCATATTTTAGGAGCATTATAGTTCTCGTTGTACAATTGATTTTTGATTGATACACTTTATTTAATAAACAAAATATAACAAAAGTGACATATTTACAAAGTTAATTGGTTTGGGGAGCACTCAGAAGACAC
Organism: Chiridota heheva; assembly: GCA_020152595.1. Lineage (NCBI taxonomy): Eukaryota > Metazoa > Echinodermata > Holothuroidea > Apodida > Chiridotidae > Chiridota > Chiridota heheva. The sequence continues at coordinate 32,010 of JAIGNY010004424.1, forward strand.
GAATGTATCTGTAGGTGTACAAGTTCAAAAATTGTTGTAACTGTTTATTTTAGTTTGCTAAGTTTATTGAGTATTGAGATAAATATGTTATCATTAGTTTTTTATTTTAACAATGATCAACTGTTGAAGTACAGTATGTTGCCTCTTTTAAAGGACCATTCTTTGGTCATCTATTTTCTTAATTTTTTTAAAAATCACCTTAAAAATCAAAGTTATTATCACATTTTTTTTTATAGTTGTCTCAAATTCGAAACATTAAAAAGCTCAGCAACTAAATGTATTAGAGAGAAATTTTCAAGAAACAAATGTACAACGATATTGATCTTTACGCACCAATAAGTTACCAGTTCTTGTTTTTTCTTTGTTCTGGAATTTCCTCTTAATAGTTAAGACCAGCATCCACAGCTCATGCTATACCAGAAACAATACATTTTAAGGATGGAACGCAAAAACCAGCGAGAGTAAAGGCGGTATCAAAAAAACGCACCGAGAGAAAAATAAGGACTTTTTTAGACACAATATCTGCTCATTTTGATCATTTGTGTAGTGATTGCCTGAAATGCTCCCCACCTTGTATAAGTTACCAACACCAAGAGCACAACGAATACTGCGAGAGCTTTGATTCAGATCAAGATTTCAGGGATGTACAGATGCATATGTGGGAGGATTGCAAAATATTTGTCCTAATAACGGGAAACGGCACTCCATACATTATAAGACCACTTCCAAGGAAAATACAACCTGCAACACAAGTCAGATTATGTTGGAAAGGTGAAGATCTTTGTGGACGGGGTAACAAGTGTGACTTTCCTCACAGTCCTAAAGAAAAACAAGTATGGAAATTTGAAGCAGTGAATCGCAACATTAGCAGAAAAGACTTAGTGCAAATTTCCCAAGAAAAGAAACAACGAAAATGTTCTTGTAAGTGACACTTATCTTTAATTTGGTTCTCCCAAGTGTACATCACCTACAAATTAAAGTCAAATCGAATATAATAGATGATGGAGTTTTCTTTCCAATAAAAATATATTTTACCCTGAAATACTTACATTGCCTAATTCATCTTCTTTCACAGCTAAAGCTGTCGTTGGAAGTAAAATGCAGATTATGGAGAAAAGACCAGCAGTTAAATACTTCTGCACATATTGTGACAGAAGTTTCACAGCGGAAGATGAATTCAGTGATCATCTTGTTGCCCTAGAGCACAAGGAGATAGTCGAGGAAACAATAATAAGCGACCACGGTAAATGGCAGAAATACAGAGACCCCCCTCGTAATATCACAAACGGAAAATTTACACTGTGCGACAGGTACAAATTACATTTTTATTTTGAGGATACAAAACCAAAACAATGTCTGTTACATGAAATTCAAATACATTGCAACGCATTGCTGTAATTTAAATGCATTAGTCCCTTTTGAATAGCATTTAAAGCAGTGGTATATCGTATGAAATATTTTCGTTAAAATATACAATAAATCAACGTTATATAATTGTTGTTTTTATAATCTAATTTATAAACTAGAGCTTGCATTAAGCTTCACATTAACTAATTTGATATTAAAAAAGTAAAATAAAAACTTATTTGAATTTGATACAATTATCGCTTAATCGCTGTTAATAGTTTACGGTATATTACACAATTTTATTGCTTATGTTTTTCCCTGTCAGAGTTGTTACAATTGCAATATTTATAAATAAAGGACTCAGTATTGTAAGGTTTCATAGCTTTAAGGATTTTATTATCAAACAAACTGAATTTCACAAACAGCAATGGCATGAATGGAGTAGAAAGGTGTTGTGATTTCCTCGGTTGAAAACAAATCTTAAAAAGGGCACGACACGAAAAAATTAAAATTGAGTTTATAACAGTTTTTTATAGTTCATAAATATCAAAAACATGATATTCCATCAAAAGTCCCGAAAAGAAACCATTTGTATGAAGAAAAAAAAAATGAAACCTATCAAGCAATCGACGCTCCCGATAATGCAAGATTCGAAAATGGCTAAGCGACGTTTAACGTCCCTCCCAGAACGATCTTATCAGCGAATTCGAACATACATACAAATACAGTGTTATTTCCATAAGCAAAGTTTCTCCTTTGCGTCGCAATTCCTGTTCTTCAGAAGACATTGATATCAGGCCGTTTCTGATCTAAATAAATGTTTTTATTATAGATGTCAATGTTTGCAATAATTAAAAGTTGAGTCCAAACTTTGAAAGACCGTTAAAATTTGCGCTTTAAAATTTCATTTTCGAACAAATCAATTTACAAAGTCAATGGGTAATTTTAACATTAGGTTTCGCGGTATAATTTACTATGTCAGGTTGCTGCCGAGCAGGAAAATTTCGGAACGTAATTTGATTTCAACCAATAATTTCTATTGTAAGAACTTACACATCGTGATCATTTTTGCTACATTTAAATTCTATGACAATAATGTACATACAATATATGATATCATCGTGTGAAATGTCAAATTGAGAAAAAATAATCAATGCCGTCATGTTCAACTTCATAAACTTACAAGTGTCAGTGTTAGGCCTACCAATAGACACGGGCTTTGCAACACTTAGGCCAGATCATGCGTCATTTTGAAAAGCGATGATATATTTTCATGAAACTTTAAAATATAACTTATATGAATATAGGGCCTATGTTTAAGAAAATAATAACAGCTTGGTAAGAAATGTATTGTTGAAAAATCTTTCTACTCCTAGTGTAAATACGTTAAATTTAAGGAACACACGATAACACTAGACAGATGTTATTTGCGTGATGTGAAAGTGTCGCAAGAAATTTCGTTCTAGGAGTGACGTCATTACAAGTTCACCAATTTTTACGAGCAAGAAGATGAACTGAAGAGAACGAATACTTTATTTGCTTTTTTCTTCAATTTCTGTTATTCCAACCAACTTAAATTTTGAAAGAATTCTCAATCAAATTGTCCAAATGATCTGAATTTTAGTCATATGAAAACCCACGTCAGGCCCTCTTTAAGAAAAGGTTAACATCTTAAACATTTTTCAGAAAGGGCCATGAGGTGTTGTTCGTTTTGGTGTTTTCCCATGAACGGCATTATTGCATGATCAATAAAAATCTTTAATTTCAAAACACGAAAAGGTACGTCAATTGAGTAAGTTCAGTAAGTCTACATTGATCCCAAGTACAACTATCTGATTGGAGTATTTGGAAGGAAAGTGCGATTTCATCTGCCGAAATATTTTGGTTTCAGAATTATTAGTGGTGCGTGTCCAAATGATGAAGACGGGGAGCCGTGTCCGTGTGCCCACAGTAAGGATGAGCTGAAGGAATGGAAAGAATGCCACGAAGTTCGATTGATGAGAGCTAAGAAAATCAGAGAAAAGAAACTGTTTTCATTGGTAGACGAAATACTTCATGATTTACCTAAGCGATCAACTGAAACACCCGTGGTAGGTCATATTTTGCATTCGTCTCTGAGTGTTATACAACGTGTACAGAAATATAATGTTGCATACCTATACTGACAATCATAAACAAAGTTACCTTTTGGCGCCCTTGTTGATTCTTTATTGATACCGTGAGTTGAGACATAACATAGAGAAATTGCACTAGTTTCATTTATTGGTAAAAATCTATAATCTTTAAACCTCACCTAAAAAAAGTCGTACAAGACTATATATAGACAACATATTACAGCGGTACACAAAATGCCACTATATTCTGGGGCTAGAAATAAAGAACATAATTTCAGAAATTAATTAGAGGTGTTATACTTATTCAACAGAGTATCGGCTTTTTGGGCAGATTACTTATGCTTGCATCCAAGGAAGTAAGCAATATGAGTATAATCATACTTGAAATTCAAATGGAGTGTAACAATTCTATGAGTCATAATTTTGTTGTGTATTACATATAATCATAATGAGTAACTATTATGCTCCTGTTTGTTTTTCCTCCTAAACGAAAGTCTTCTTTCACAGTAGGAAATCAATAGGAGTATCATAGTATCATTTGGAATTACACAACTTTGTCCATGGATGGAGAACATTTGGCTACATCTCTATTTGATCAAATCTAGTTAATTCTGCGTTTTGTGTATCTTGCGCATTACAATTACCGGAGTAGTGTTTATTTGAATAAGAGGTTAATGTCACAAGAGGGACTAAGAGCTGTCTCGCACCATTGCGTGATGTGCTTTGTCTCTGAACAAAAAATCAAAGTTCAGTTGATTGTATCTTTCTACTTATATCTTTAGAAGTTTTGGTTCCAATGCTTTTTTTCACCAGATAATAGAGCATATGAAAGATGTTGAGGTATCAATCAAAGAATGCACTGTTTACATTGAAAGAACAAAAATACCAACAAGTGGCGGAGAAATACACAAGTGGGAAGTAGAGACAATTGTTCGTCGAGGGGTAAATACACTAAAAAGTTGTTTCAAAGTAATCAATTACAATATGAAGTATCATAGCAATATATGTGTAACAGCATGTTTTTTCTTTCATCATATCAGTTATTTAATAAACGAAGACAACGTATTAGATATCTAATTTTGTTTTACTATCATGTATGATTTCTTCATTGTTATTTGAATAAAAAAGAGAATACTTTCATTTGTAAATATTAAATAAGATTAATAAACACAAATAGCAACAAAGCTACGTAGTAAATATTGGGGAGATTTTCATGTATTGCTCATAATGTACTCATCTTACATACTACATTAATCTTTCATTAGTAACAATTAATCTCCTTTATATAACAATTGCAGGAGACACTGAAATGTGTAGGGCTTCTCTTTGACGTTGATCGTCAACATTTCTACTTAAGTCATCCGCTTATCGATGAACGCAGTCCACAAATATGTCCAGGAAACAAGCTGATGAGTGACGTTCATCCTGATTGTACAGTATATTCTTTTGAAGTTCGTTTTCGATCAGCTGTACCGGGAGTTTTCAAGCAGTACATTGTCTTTGATTTTGGAATTCGACCTGTACTTTACAAAGGCCTATCAATCAGAGTTGGGTGCGAAGATATTACGGAAGAACCATTAATAGAAAATGTCATTTCTAAGCCTTGGAATGAGACCAACTCGACCATTGTAAGGTATCAGGGAAAAGTACTTGACGATGATTTAAATGAAAGGCTGCTTGTGAAGTATCCTCCTAAGGAAGGCCACACTGAAATCGTTGTAAATGAGAAAATCAGTTACAAAAACAAGAACGACTTTCTGCACAAGATGTTGGATTTGGAAGAAGCAGCGTGCAATGACAGACTATTAAGGTTAGATGCTTTACTTGTTTCCTTTTTTAAAATGGAAGTAACAAAGCGAATTAAAAATCGCTCTCCAAATAGACATATCCATACAGGTCTTATTGGTAGAATTTGGAGCATTTTGGATTTGACATTCTTATGAAAAGTTCCGTATCGTTATTAGCCATTAAATTTGTTGATTGATTTTCAAGAAGAGAACAAAGTAAAAGTAGGGAGGGCAAAAAGAATGAGAGAAAACAATTTGACTCTGTCATTTTCAAAATGATCAGCAAATTGATTCTTGTTAACATCGATCAATACAGAAAGTATCCCTCATATTTATGTGATGATAATATCGTGTGACCGTGGACCATACTCATTTTGACTGTTTTAATGTTTCTATTTTCAATTAAAGGCTCCAGTCATTGGCATCGTTGAACGTTGCAAAGGCTATTGCAAAAGAAGATTTGTATCTTAATGCACATAATGATACATGTTATGGATACCTCACCTTTTCCGGGCAAGTATTGATAGACGATTCAGAAGCCAGCCAGATAGCTATTATGAAAGCTAACCATGTTCTCCTGAAGTATGACAAACTTTCCAAAGAGGTCATTTTTGAAGCTCCAATAGTTAATGATTGTCGTGAAGAAAATGCCTTGTGGATAATACTTAGTGAGAAGCTCATGGAGTCAATGGATATAAAGGATGGTGACAAGGATATTCAAGTATCCGTACAGTTCAAGCTTGACCGTCTTCCATTTTGTCGGATGCATTTTGGTGTAGATCACTTGAAATGCGTTGATGTGCTTCTTCCGCCTACGAGAAACTGCCCAATTTGGACCCCCCGGTAAGTATAATTCTTTCCCCATTATTAATAAGTAATTATCTAAATGTCATTAAAAACTGATAAACTTTGTTTCCTTGCATTTTTTGCACTTTTGCTATCTTGTTAGACGTCATTACAACCAAGCTTTTACAAATTTTATGTAATGATGTATAATCTCAAGTATCCTTCCTATATTCTTTTCTTTGGAACTCCGACTTTTAAATTATTTTCATCTTGTCAACTCTCAAGTAACAATTTATTACATGATAGTTACTTTGTCGGGTGTCGATGTCAATTATATTATTTCAAATTTACTATTAAAACACACTACTAATGATTCAACAGTATTTGTGTTTGTTGAAAACTTGAACCACCGAGTATATTTGCTTATATTAAAGGAAAGAAAGAACATATTTTTATCTCTCTGATCTTCAGCATACGAAACAGAAATCACACCTGTCATGACAACAATGACATCTGTCTGAATGAATTTCAAAACTGTGCTCGTCAGGAAATATTAGAAGCTGGTCGTTTCTCGCAAGAAAACCTTGGCCCTATTCTATTAATAGGACCATTTGGTACAGGGAAAACGTTCACTATTAGTCAGACAGTGATTGAACTTTTGAACCACCACGAGAACAGAATGCTAATATGTACACTTTCAAACAGGTGTGTATCTTAATTTAGAATGTTTACCACTCACATAACATTTTCAAATTGTACATTAAATATAACTTATTTGATTTCATTTTAAAGCAGCCTGCAATGTATCATAATTCAATTTTTTCCCTTTATTGGCATACAAATATTAGGATAAAATGATAAGGAATAAGAATTTTCCATCCTTTTTGGGATGGGTGAAGGGTTGGGGATACGTGTCCAATGGCAACCACCGATTTCATGTCATACCAAAGGGTAATCCTCCCAAGAAAATGACTTTGTTCCATAACATCAACTTTACTTATTGATACACATATGCTTCTTGTAATCTAATTATTCATTTTCCAGTGGTGGTGATTTGTATCTAACATCAAAATACCTTCACGGCAAGGTGGAGGGAAAAAACGTTCTTCGCATATATGCACCGACACGAAAGGTAACAACAGTTCCTCAAGACATTTTGAACAACTATGTACAAATGGACGAGCAATGCAAATTTAAGTTGCCAACTGCCGAAAGTATCAAAGGTAATGATCAAGTGGTTACTAAACTAAACTAAAATGTGTAGATTCGTTTATGCAAAGTAACTCAGAATGACCTACATATCTAAATTGGTAATGCTTGCTTGGTTTACTTTGGCTGAACGAGCCGAAGAAGTTTTTCAGAAAGTTGACGAATGGCATAAAGATCGATAATTTACTATCGTCTATGGGCTGGTAAACTATCACTGTAAACATGACGTTGGCAGTTTTCATGTGTCATAAATCCAGTCAAAGTTTTGTTAACCTAATAGGTCACAAATCTCTGTTTCCTCCCGGCTACGACCGGAAAAATCATAATAGAACAAAATATTGTTGTTTTTCTTCTCAAAACTGATCTAATCTTATTGAAAATGTTTTGGGTATATTGCTTTCATTCGTTTCTCTTGATCCATTCTCCAGGACAACACGTGGTTATCACAACCTTGTCTATGACCGCTCATCTACTGGAAATGGATGTTATAAAAGACTTCTTCACGCATATATTCATTGACGAAGCTGGCCAGTCTCTTGAAACAGAAGCTGCTATCCCGCTCGGGCTTGCATCAACTAAGACAGTGGTTGTATTTGCCGGAGATCATTCACAAATTCGACCAAAAGTAAGCAAAGAAATAAACACATCCCACTATCTAGGAAAAAAAAAAATTCAATGTTGAAACGCATAGACTTCAATAATAGTGTTAATTAATCAGTTAGCCAAATAAATTGTGCTTACATTCTTACCGGCAATGAAGCAGGATGGATTATGTAGTTGTAATTCTGTAGTCCAGAAGGCGCCAAGGGTATCAAAACATACAAGGAAATAGTTGAAAAAAATGAAATAACCGATCAGAATTTTAATGTAACATTTACACTGCCGTTGTTTGATAATTGTCACGTCAGTCAGTTAAGAAAGGAATTATAAAATTACCCAACTTAAAAAGTTTTGTTGTCTGTAGAAGTTCAATTTTAGATCTTGGAATAAAACATTCCCTTCTGACTGGTTATTTGTAAATTTTCTTTGTCAAGTGTTATCCTTTCGTAATTTTCACCAATTTATTCTGGACAGTTTATTTCGTAACTTCGGCCGATGTACAAGATATAACAAATAATTCACAATTGTAATAGTAATGAACAGTGGTTAGAGAGAGAGATAAACAATTACAAAATTTGGTAATAATGAGCAATGTCATACAATGATATACTTAATAAAGGAAAATAGTATTTTATGGAGAGTCATTTCTGGCTTGAAAGGCATATTTGATCAACTTTGTAGAAAGAGTACTTTGAGAATCATTAAATAGTAGGTTATGAAATAGTTGGATGCCTGGATTCCTTCTGTAATAACTTGTTATGTATTTCAATTTAATATTTGAAAGAAATGGGGAAACTAAGAAAAAATGGTATTCATCTCATTACAATGCAGTAATCACATATACATTCGTTGTAACAAAGGTTATTGTATCTGCCCGTGTAGACCTTCAGTTTGAGAGTTCCCAACAAAGTCTATCTACTAATCTTCTGTTACAATAATCATCTAATATTATGGCATTTGCTTCAAAGTAGCTTTCCGTTTGAAGTATTTCATAGATTCTGTGTCTGTCTATCTCATGAATGTCATTACACCAGTTTTGACGTTCTACATCATACTCTTTCAAAATATCAATAGCTGTAGTGATAGTTTTAGCTATTGAGTGTGATGTACTGCTAGCTGTTTTAGCTGTATTTGCATTTTTAAAGAGTCGTCGATTAAAAGTTTTGGTATTACCCCTTAACACATGCTATATATTTCAATTCTTCCGCATTCCACTATCTATTTGTATCAAAGAATAGTGGAGCCAAGTTAAAAATTTCTTCAAAGAAAATCTGAAGTGTCAATACCTCTTGCATTTTTAGGTATACTCCAGGAAAGCTCGTGATTTTCATTTTGATCGATCAGTGCTGGAACGTCTTTACACGAATAAAAACAGACCAAGATCACATATGTTATCTACCAACTACAGAATGTGTAAGAGCATCCTTAAATTCATAAGTTCACATCTATACTCGAGAAAGGGAAACTTGGAGACACAAGTAGAGGAAGAATCTCACCCAATGTATTCAACAATGGGCTTTTCAGAAGTAAAGGGAGAGGATATTTTGCGTGGCACGTCTTATATAAATGACGCAGAAGTAAGAATAGAGATTTTGTTTTGTTTTTCATGATATAATGCTGAGCATCAGCATATCCTTTTATACTACCAGTTGCTGGTGATCAATTTCAATTTAAAGAATAATGCCATTAAATGTATATGGACATGTAAAGGCAGCATTGGCCCAATTGATTTAGAATCCACTCAAAGCCAAAGAATGCAAACAATTTCACAGCTTTTTGGAGATTTGTGTGCAAATATGCAAATTGTGGTACTCTTGTGATGTATGATGTACTTTCTATGTTCTTATATAAATCGATTATTTTTTTAACGCTCTGACGAGAGAAAATAATTCCAATGAAGAGGATTTGATCTTTACCGTGCCCCCAACCAATCTCAAACTAGAAACATTTTCAAAGTCTGAATAAAGGGAAGAAAAATAAAAGAAAAAGTATTTTAAAGTGTTCATTACATTTTTTGAATATATTAAAAAAAGAAAACTTGATTACTCATAACTTGAAAAATTGGATGATATTTCCAAAAACATTTTCCGGCACTTGGTTGAGTAGAGAACTTTTGTACCTTGTCCATAGATCTTTGAATATACATTTAAAAAAAGTTGCTTTAAACAAATCAAAATACACTTTTTGCTATATTTGAAAAGGCAAAGTTGTTCTTTTACAACTATCCCAAATCAATATACGTGTGAATTAATATATTCTATTCCATATAATTCCATCTTACTTAATTTAATTACCACAAAATTAAGTTTCACACATTTCAAATCCTCCTATTTTCATTGGAAAATACAAATATTCAACTGTTAAGCTTTTGTGAGACACAAGCTGCCAAAGCTGCTTTGTAAGAATCAAACATCATGCTTCTAGCTGCGACATAAAAAACACATTAAAAGAGAAAAGATAACACAAAACCATAACAACAATACACAAATTCTACTGAACATTAACTTTACCCGTGCAAAAGTATGAAGGATAGCAAAGGATCATGGAATATATAACAAACTATCCACCTCCATTACTCAAAAACTTACAGATTTAAGGGAAACGATTCTTTATTGTGGACTATGCTCTGAGTTGGGTACTGGATAATTGAATAGATTAATTAATTCGTAAATCAATAGATAATTTTTTTTCCTTCTACATAGGCAAACGAAATTGCTTCGCATGTTGAATCAGTATTGCAAGACTGGCCGGAGACATGGGGTGTTGGAAATAGGCAGCAACAGGTAGCTGTACTTACACCGTACATTGTACAGGTAACTTTTACAACAGATTTATTTAACACCACAGGATCCAGCTTTTCCCAGAAATTTCTACATTTCAATTTCTTTTATATTGCATTCAGGCATCAACCTTACTTAATCTTTTCTCAAGCATCAACCTTTGATTCAATGTTTCGTCCTTGATGGTTCTTCACAATACTTACTATAACATATTTGACGTATAAATCTATCGTGTAGGTTTTTAAGTCACAACACTAAGAACTTCACTCTAAAGGTTGTTCAAATGATTCCACAGGTATGTAGAACGATACGCTGACATCAAGCGCAAAGATTTGTGTTCTGCATCACACCTTCTCTCCCACCCGACCTTTTGGAAAAGTGGACAATGGTTGGGTGGCGCTCACCGTCCATATCATGGGACGTAAATCCGTCATTCCTGATGATAGGAGGTTCACTATTCTCTGGTTCTCTGAACACTCTCGAAAAGAGCAGGGTATTCATCCACTTGTCATCCTGGCAAATTCCTTGGGTCCCTACTGAAAACAAATCAAAGATGACTTAGTGTGCTTTCCCTGACATATGCTTTAAAGTGTAAAACTAACATTAATTAAAACAACTAAGTGTTATTGATGCTAATAATTTTTGTTTTTCATTGTGTTGTTAGAATATTGACTAAATTTTATGGTGTAGAATATTCACGAATCATACGGTTTATACGTTTACATATTCAAATATATAAAACAAAAAAATATACAACTGGACAAAAGAAAGAGAATTTACCAATAAACAGGTGAAAATAAAAGCAATATTCCAGTGATTTCTCATTCTCATATGTATGATAGACGACTATTAAAGAAACTAATGGGTGAAAAACCCCACGTTGATACATTATTCTACTTAGGAGTTATTGCATTTCATAAACAATATATATGAATTTATTTGCAAACTAGTGTCTTTTTCTCATTAATACCTTTTTTTGTTCAAGTAAGAGATTATTGAGATAAGGTATAATTTTGAACTTTACAAGAAAACGCTTTGTCCATCTGCTCATAAAATAAAATTTCATACTGCAGGAATACATAACGAATTATCTTTTATCTGCAATTATGATATCGCATAACTCCAAAACGATAAAAAATATTTACGGAAATATTCCTTTACCAGGTAAAGAAGGGGTGATATATACAGCACGCACTAAACTAGTTTAACTTACATTTGCATATGACTATTATCGACATAACAGCCCTAGAAATGTTACTAAAATTACTACAACTAAAACTTTATTTAACTTTCGAAGATCATTTAATGCGGGTTCCACAAATTTAAAGAGATTTGATTAGGTAGTAGTAACTTTGGGATTGATATCTCGAGAGATGGTTCATAATGTAAAGTGATATTTTAACAAAGAGTTTTCACTAATTGATATCCAGTATTTTAGGTTTTCTCAAAGAATTATTGATTAGTGGATTAGTTTGCCTGAGTGGGTGGTTAGCTCCCATTCCGTTCACAATTTCAAAGTCAACACAGTCAAGTTCTTTACTAACTGTGGGCGTCTTTTATTTTTCATTTTTCTTGTTTGTATTGTCTTAGTATGGACTTTTTAAGGAGTCACTAATCCTTCTTAGCCTCTCATCTTCTTATGTTATGTTCTTGTCTGTTTAGGGCTTAGTCATTGCTAGGTCCAAGTTAATCTGACCATAACGTTCCATTTATGATTGCATATACTCGCAATAGTTACAAATTCAGAAATTCAAAAAATTCACTTCAAACAAACTTACCGTACAAAGAAATGATAAGGTATGAGTGATTCTTTATTCGGATAGAACATATGGTGACAATACTTTTCACACTGTTTTTCCTTTTAATAGGTACGACGAATTAGAGAAATATTACGAGCTAAGGGCCTATCTGACGTTGTGGTAGATACTGTGCGTAATATTCAAGGTAAAATGACGAAAGTTATTAATGGATGCATGGGAATTTTTTATGAAAGCTACCTACGAGTTTTCCTAGTCGTTCGGTTGATAATTGTATAATTTCGTGCGATTTGTCTTTACAATTAGTTTACCTTACACTTATACAAGCCTACTTTGTCGTAGATGAAGGAAGGCGTTCCAGAATTTTTTTCTATCAAGAAAACAGAAAAGAAAATCATCTTATTATTAATGATAAAATGAGTTGGCAGTTTCATCAAAGTACAATTGAAAATAAAGCAAGCCAAACAGAAGTTTGAGGACGAAGTTTGATGCGTATTCTGTCTTCGGCTAGTATTCAATGAAACACGGTTTTCATAATCATGTCACAATTTATTATGAAATAAATCAATTCTCGAGAGAAAATTAATCAAAGTAGCATTGCTATTTCTATTTTCTATTTTTTATTCCTCAGGCAAAGAATTTCGTGCAGTGTTCCTGAGTATTGTTCGCACGCGAAAAACAATAAACATTGCGTACATCAAAAAATCACAAGCACCACCTAAAGATGGTATTGACGAGGAATACGACTACGGTTTCTTGTCAGACATTGGTCTTCTCACTACCGCTTTTACCAGAACAAGATCTCTGCTCTTCGTTGTTGGTGATCCAATCGCTCTTTGTTCAATTGGAAATAAGAATATGAAAGCCTTGTGGACAAATTACATCGAAACATGTGAAAATAATCATAGTCTTTTTCCTCGAGGAAAGACTTTTGAAGAAATGAAGAAGGAAATAAGAATCGCGACAATAAGTTTGAATCCTGACGCGAAATCTTTTGCACCACAAATGTTGAAAAGGACGGCAGAATCTGAAACTGAGATTGCAATTTTGGATAACGTAGACCCGCTGAGGAATGATTTTATGCAATTTGAAGACGATAGTGACGATGATGAGAGTGATGACGAAATATGGCGCGATTTGAATGACATGATTGAACAGAAAAGACGTGATGAAGATGTTTCACAACATTCTACAGCACAATCAAAACAATCTACAAACAAACGACAGCGTTACTTTTCAGTTCCATTGGAATTGGTTCTTGAAGTTAAGTTACAATCTCATAATGATATCTTGAAACGTCTTAGAATGGACGATGATTCAGATGTGGAGGATTTTCAAGAAGAAGATGAAAACTCCACTGAACATTGGCTAGGTCTTTGTGATGAAAAACCACAGGAATATAAACTCTGTCGAATCAAATGTGAAGGAGGAAGGAATGTACTTGCATTACCATCTGGCAACAAAGGGGATTCAGTTATCATATCCAGTAAATTAAGGCAAGGCTTGGCTCTACACAACGACGAAGTTGTTGTGAAAATTCTTAATCCGAAAAGTCCTGCCAGCGAAGATGATCAATCTCATTGGTCTCAAAATGTTTACGGGAAAGTAGAATGTGTGGTAAATCGATTTCAGAAAATTACTTCAATGAGAGTAGTTTGCTACCTAAATGCTGCGCAACCCCAGTTTATGGTGCCCGTAGACAGACAATTACCAAAGATATACACAGTTACTCGTAAAATTAATAAAAAGCGAGTAGATGCGCAAGGCAAAGGAGTTTTGGTGACCGTTTATGAAGGACGGAAAGGCAATCGAAAAGTGTCTCTAAGATTGGTCCCATACGCAGAAACCGATGCTTGTTTATTTCTTGTCAAAATTCTGAAATGGAGTCAGCCTCACCCTTATCCTGTAGGGGTCATCAAGAAGGTGTTCCCAAAAGCAAATACCTCTGAAAATGCACACCTTATACTTAAACACATATACAACATACAAGAACTCAACTGGAACTCTTCCGTTGGATCATTGTCTAAACAAGAGGAAGGGCGAATTCCAAGTGAAGAAAAGAAGAGACGAGAGATGAATGATTTCCGGAACATTACAGCCTTTACCATCGATCCCCCTGAATCGGAAGACCTTGATGATGCACTTAGCATTGAAAGCACAGAGAAAGAAGACGAATTTGTAGTAAGGGTGCATATTGCAGATGTTTCGCATCATGTTGCTAAAGAAAATGAAATTGACAATTTGGCTCGAAGAAGAGGAACAACATTTTATTCAAGATTACATTTGCGTCAGAGGGCAATTCATATGTTGCCTAAAGAAGTTGTTCAACAATGTAGCCTAACGAGAAATAGTGATCGTCTTACAGTGTCTGTCTCCATGAAATTTTGTACAGATGGAACTTTTAAAGAATTGTTGGGCATAAGCGAAAGTATGATTCATGTCAATCATCGTCTCACCTATAGTGAGGTTGAAAGGGCTTTGACAACCAGTACATCTGGCCTTCCATGTAAATTAGTTAAAAAACTAAGATATTTGGATGATATTGCGTCTAAGCTTCGTGGTATAAGACTTGGTGTTTCCCAACATTCGTATCGTCCAGACGATGGCCAGGAGGTAGTTTCGCATCCAAGAGCACATACAATAGTCGAAGAAATGATGTTGATAACGAACGAAAAAGTTGCGGAAATCCTTTTTAACCCCTCACAAGGAAAAATTATTCTACGTCATCAGCCACCTCCTAAACTTGATGACTGCGCCAATTGGCTGACTAAGTTTGGACCCCTCTGTAAGTACAGCTTCAGACTGTCGCATTTGAAATCACGATTTGAAAATATCACAGGGAATACGAGGGCAGACGCACGGGCTGAGAATGATGGACAAAACAGCAATACTATTACACTTACATCAGCAACTTGGAGAAAGATTACTTCAAGCTCATGGGACAAAACAAAATTAATTGTAGGTAACGAAGAATCTCACCCAAATTTTACACTCGCATTCTGTGATTTTTATCAAATTATTGGTACTGCTTCGTATGTGAATGCAGCTGATGCAAAATCTTCGGTAGAATATGCTCACTTTTCCTTGCAGAAGGATAAATACACTCATTTCACATCTCCTATCCGAAGGTATGTTGATGTTGTCATACACCGCATGCTTAAAGCCATACTTCAAATTAATCCAACTCCGCCATACACGTGTGCAGAAGTAACAGAAATTGCTGCACAATGCACGGAGCAGAAAACACTGTCACGGACATTTGAAAAACATTCTCATTGTCTTAGTCATGCTCTTAAGGTGCGCACATATTCTCAATCAATTCTTGCCATTATTACGTCAGTAAGCGATTCAAGGTTTCAGTTATTCTACCCCTCTTCCCCATTCCTGAATTTCTCCAAGAGTTGTGGTACCGTGGAATTCAGACGTTTAAAACCACTTCGTCAGCCAAATGTAGAGAGGGGTTCGAATTTCGTTGTTCTTTCGTGGAAAACTAAAGTGTATGACATAGTTATACCCTCTGATATAAACAGAAATATCACAGAGCCCGTTTTAATAAGCAGAGGGGAAGATATCGTAGAAGTTCCGATAAGTTCATGGAATAAAATTCAAGAGTGCATTAAGTCCGACAAAGTTCATGATTTTAAAGAGGAAGCTGAAAATATCATTCTGAAGAAAAGAAAAGAAGACAACTGTTGCGACGTCACATGTGAGCCTACAACAGCAGACACACCGCCAAGACATTACATAACATTTTGCAAAGGTTTTGCTGCTGGCGATGTTGTGAAAATTCAACTGCATGCACGCTTTGTCAGGGGCTTGATGGTTCCAAAAGTTCAACTTTTTTCAATTACACCTACCTTGAAATTTTGCATCGAACACCGTGAAAATCCAATAGGGTGTTTTTCTAAAATGGTTTACAAACTTTCTGAGATAGACAATTCCATTGACGAATATGTTGATGCTTGGTTTTCTCTCATCGAAATGATGGTGGTTCATAACACAATATCAAGTGATGAAACAACGATAGTTAGAGGGGTGGAAATCAACTTCTACCGCGAAAGAATAGGAAACAAAAAGATTTTAAAAGGCTCATTTTCTATCTCTAAGCACTTTTGTGAAAATCGACAACTTCCTCTCTATACCAGTCGTGATAGTAGTGAAGAGGAAAGAATCCAGATGATAGTCAACAGCGGCTTCATTTGCATTCAAGCAAGTCCTTCAGATGGTGAAGAAACCGACTGCACATTGGTTGCCCACGGAAAAGTTGTTTCAGTCAAGGAGGTTAGAGGAGCTTCAAGACACCAACAGAATTTGAAAGTTGAATTGGAATTAAGCGATTTGGCCAGCTTTGATGATACTACAGGGAAAATTCCAAATTGCTGCATTGAATTAGTTCCAAAGCCTCAACCAGACAGGTAATTTTATGGAAAATTTGAATATAACCTTAAAAGTGGTAATAATTGTATAATAGGATAATGATTTTTACAAGCATAAGTGATGAAACATCTGGAAAACGTTCGAATTTCTCTTGATGATCAAAGTTTTTCCCTATTGTACACGACTATGTAGATTGCATATTTAAATTACAGTACATATTTACATCACATGCATTATTGAGAAGGAGAAACTGTACATACAGGGTAAAATTACATCAGCACCATCAACTAACTATCACAGTCAACATCTGAAATATCTACGTCATTACCTTCTTGAATCAACATTACTGTCTTTACCCATTGTCGCACTGACATTCCAAACATCTTTTTTTTTATTTCAGGATTCATCATCACATTTGTTATCCTTATACTCATAAGTAATAACCATCGTCTTCTTTCTTATTCAACCCTTTTACACTGGTCACTATAGTACCAACTTACGACCATATTCGAGACGTACAGGAGCTAAACATATTCAAGTTGGCCAACAGGAATCTGAAGAATGATGACCACTTTCTGATTCAAAATTTACAATTTTCTCGAAAGCCCTTGTGTTCTTGATCTATGTCTATGACCATGCTTCTCACACATATAAATAAAGTAGAAGCAGTAGTGGTATGATACCCCCATTGTATTTAGTCAGAGAATTATAATCATCATTGAAAACATTTTGTCTATTCAATTAATTTAAAGGGAGAGATCTTTCTGTTAAAATTTGCAGACGAATGCAAGAGGCGATACTGAGATTGCGCTTGCTATCCGAGGACAGCTTAATTTCTAACATATGTCTACGCAGAAAGGATGAAATAGAAACTGCAGAAGATGGTGATAGTAAGTATATAACAATTTCAAAATATCAAAAAAGCGAAAATTAAAATGTTCCTTTTATATATCTTTACTGATATTTGCTCCTTCATCATATTTTTACCTTCATTTGTTTGATATATGTAAAATAGTACCGATTTTTTTTTTATTACTTTCTGCTGAAATGATAATATGCGTAACTATTTACCCTGTTTCAGATTTAGTGGTATCGTTGTTGAGACTAGGTAGAGAGTATGAAGCATTTGAAACACCTAATCATGACTTGCCAATTCCAAATCCGTCACAGGAAGACGCACTTCGTCGCGCCATTCAACAACGATTTACCCTTATTCAAGGACCTCCAGGTAATTAATCATTTGTGAATTAATCATTTGTAAATATTCAACCTATTAGATTGGTATCCATGTCATCTAAGGCGTAAATGAAGATTGGTATAAATGATTCAAATACTTCAGTAAGGGAGACTGCATCAGCTATCTAGTATCCCTGAGCTAGATTAATTGGCGATATATTTATTTTGCCACATATCTCTTTGACCATAATGTACTATACATTTCATAAACTCCATAAAATGTGTTATCTACAATTAAAAATTCCGCTGAGCCTTCCAAATAAAACATTTTTAAGAAGCTCTGAAAATGTAAGTATCTTGATTATAATATTCGTCGCTTAGAAAGAATATCCAAGAAAAATTAAGAAGCTAATTCCTAATTATGAAAATATGAAATCAGAATATTGTTACATTCTTAACAGTAAAATTTACTCAGGAAGACACATAATTCATAAAAATGAAGGGATGATTAAACACATAAATGTGTATTATGCTTTTTTCTTCTTATCTATTGTTTATCATGACTAGCTGTTCATATATGAACCCACAGTACAGTATGTGATTTTCGGTTTCATTTTCTGATAACTACGTTGCCAATATGCGTAGGCAAATCAATAACGTGTTTTTCGATGTCTGCTTGTTTTCTATTCACTTATCCGTGATTGGCTAATGTCATACATCGTGTGTATATGACGTCGATACGCATGGTCTATTGGAAGATAAAAAAAAACAAGCAATCAGCATCTTGGCAGTAAATTGACAACTTTGGATATAACAGCAATGACGACTAATGATAATCCGTTTTTACTTAGATAACTGCTTGCCAAATTCTTTCAGAACAATATCATGAACAAGATTTGAACAAATAATCAATTGTAATGAATGGCATATAATTAAGATTGATTTTCCTCTTTATACAAGGAACCGGCAAAACGCGAACCGGCGCTTATCTCGCATTCTTATTCAACGAAATCAACCACAAGCTTGAAAACGTGGGAAATAGGCCACCACAGGTGCTGTATTGTGGACCATCCAACAAATCTGTGGATGTTATTGCAGGTGATATGTTCGAACAGTTTAAACGAATAGTTGCATGTGAAATAGTTTAGTAGAAGATTAAATTCTGGAAACAGATGTTCAATTGTTGTAAAAACTAATATAGTTTCCGTTTAATTTGTTATATAACAAGTCTTAAAAAGCTCATCGATAACTGCTAATATAGCTAACGATGACTTCTCAAACTTTCTGGTGATCGCGATGTATTCTTAAAATGCTATCAATGTTTCAGGTTTTAAACCGACATGCCATCAGATTAAAGCGCAATCAGAAAGATAAATGTACGGAAAATTGGGGGAAAAACCTTTCAATTTTAGAGAAGATTGTTTTTGCTACAATTATTGAAAAGTTTGAAGATTTCCGAAACATTTACAAAATTAAATCATTTCAACTTATTTGGTGGGGATATCTGCGTCAAGCTCCTTCTAAAACAGTGAAAATTAGTGTCATTCCTTATGCCCATAGTATATCATACAAGTACTACTTGAGTATTAAGAATTATTTATGTAGATGTAATTTTGCGAAATCGTTCAAAAGATATGTAGAAAGATAAATTGAACGTATCATATTGTCACGTTTTTTAAACAATTATTTTATCATCTAATTGATATGATAATTAAGCTGCTGATACACCCTGAGGCTCATTTCAAGGGAATAAATACCCTGTTTATGTTTGATTTATTTGTACACTTCAGTCCGTACAGAAGACCATTCTGTTCCGTATGTATGGATCAGTTTATTCTGTATTGTACGGTACATTTATTTCCGTACGGATCATATTGAGCAGATCACTTAATTCCGTACGCAACTCCTTTCTGTTCCGTACTGATCACTTTATTCCGCATTGTACGGATGACTTTATTCATGTTCCGTACGGATCACTTTATCGCGTACGGATCATTAGTCAGTATTATATGGAATACTTTATTCCATACAGAAAATCATTCTGTTCCATACAGTCAGTTTTTTCCGTAGGGAATAGAATGGTGCTGCGTACGGAATGAAGTGATGTACACATAGCTTTTAGACTTTGATCAATCAGATGTATGCATTTTGGTCAATTCTATTTTGTAGTCAATAAAATTACAGATCGTATTTAACTGTTTAATGCTTGTTGTCGATGATTGTAAAATATGGGGAAGATTCTCTATTTTCGCGTTCTTTGAATTTACAGTTTCCTACACACCGGTTGCTTGCCCTGTACTTATTGTATTGTTGTATTTTTAGATTATTGGACATAAGCAATGTAGCTTTGGAGCCTATTTCTGAGTCACTTCGTATTTTTCTGAGTTTTCTGATATACGCTGAAAATTGTATTCATTGAAAATCTATTAGTTTTCTTTCCCGCTCAAACCGTTACAATAAAACAATTTTAAATGTTTAATCCATTTTCAGATTATCTCAAAGCATTTGCGATTCCAATTATACGAGTTTACGGGGAGACAATAGAGGCACAAGACTTCCCCTTACCTGTGGACGCTGGCGCAAAACGTAAACGCGAAAACACAAACCGTCCAAAAACAAGTCAACAACATGTCGGCATTGCTCTACATTACTTAATTCGCCAGAAGGGCAAGCCACACGCAGACCAAATTTCTGAACTGTATGAGAGAATACATTCATCGGCGTTTGAAGATGTTGTGGATCTGATCAAGGAATACAAGAAAATTTTGTGGGTCGCTGTGGTGCGTCTTTTACATATTTTGCTTGTGTGGTCCTATCCTCACAATGTTTCAAATCTCAAATCAGATTTTGTTGTTGTAAAGACCAAAAATGTTTAATAGTTTTAAATCATCTGTTAACAACAACTATATTTCATATTTTCTCTTTTACCTTAAAAATGTATTGAAGAGAAATTACACACCGCTATCAACATCTAAGAACCTGCAGTTGATGATCTCCATAAAACATAAATCATACAGTTTAGGGCCGCTGTAGTGGCCTATTGAAAAGTGTCATCGTAGGCCAAATTGTCGACGGTACGATAGGCCGACAAAGCACGGGACAAAGATCGTTTGAACTAGTTAATCAATAACAACAAATTTGGTGATTGAAATAGTGCCACGGCAATGCCGGGCTGCCGTGGTGGATGCTACAGTCCTACAGTAGTTGCTATGAAGACAAATTCAGGAATCAAAGAAGAACGTGTTTGAAATGTTAGAATATCCACAATTTAAAACACACTGAAAGATTGATAGGCACAAGTTTGATATCTACGAGGCATCGTAAAGAACAAAAACAAGATAAGGAAATTATGTTTCACATTAGGTGAAACCACTAGGGTCATACTGGCAAAAATGACTGTTGGTGTTCTTTTATTTAGTACTTCTAATTTCTTTATGTGATTTGTGATAGTGTTAGTGATGGACGTATCCCCCCGCCCCCATTGGTGAAAAATGGAAATCTATATATGTATAAATAACAAATATACAAAACAATACACAACAGGAAAAACGTCATAAGCTTAAAATTGGAGCCATTTGTTAACATATCCCCTATCCCCATATCCCTAGCAATTAAATCCA
Source organism: Chiridota heheva (assembly GCA_020152595.1). Classification (NCBI taxonomy): domain Eukaryota; kingdom Metazoa; phylum Echinodermata; class Holothuroidea; order Apodida; family Chiridotidae; genus Chiridota; species Chiridota heheva. Next base: position 53,563 of record JAIGNY010004424.1, read on the forward strand.
GTATATCTTCATGATTCTGATTCACATAATAGGTCGCTATTCGGTTTTTGTAGACAACAAGAATGACAAGGGGATTTGCCTGCCGAAAATGGGGGTTCAAAAATGATGAATATCCGAGAAATTCGGAAAATCTGAATTTCTTGAGGGGATAGATAACAATTAGCTTTAATCTTTACGTTCTTTCTGATTGTTCCTCCTTCTTGTTTATTATATATAAGAAACAAGAACTTAGATCCCACAGGATTATTCTGGCCACCTGTAATGCAGCTGGAGCAAAGCGGCTGAGGAACAGCCTAAACATTATGCAGTGCATCATTGATGAGGCAGGAATGTGTAGTGAGCCAGAAACACTGATTCCATTGGTCGCTCACCAACCCAGACAAGTAGTTCTTATAGGTGATCACATGCAATTAAGGTAATTTGCAGCTTAAACCTTTTATCGATTTATTTTATAGTTATTAGTGGCACATCTAATAGGAGAGGGTCAGAGGTTACTTCCTCAGAACGATGGTCCGACCAGGAGGCCTACACTGTACATAAATTCTAAACCTTTATTATCCTTGGCATTTCTACATACAGACATAGTTTATAATCTATAATTTGACATTGTACTACAATGAGCTAAGGAACTGTGTGACCCTCAACCATACTATCAAACGACCACGATCACTTCCTTTCATTTGCTGTCATATGCTCTCTCTCTCATATACAGGCCAATCATCCTAGAGCCAAATTCAGTAGCACTTGGTGCTGATATCTCACTGATGGAGAAGTATAAAGAAGATGCACTCACATTAACAATTCAGTATAGAATGGTAGGTATTTGTTGTTAGCATATTCATAACTTCTTTCGAGAAATTTTTGTAGCATACTGCATAGGTTTTCATTAAGGAAAGAATGTTAGAACATGATTTCCCGAATTTGAGGGTATTACATGATTACTACATGAACGAGTTTCTTAAAAAAGAAACTATAAAAAAACGTCACACATGTGTACTTCAGTTTACACATGTTTCCGAAGATACTTATCAAATTTATTACACTACTGGAGAAGACTATTTTGCAAGAAAGTAATTTATTTCAAGTTATACCTTACCTTCCATGCTATAAATATGCAATCTGGTCCATGACCTGATTCTAACGCACTTCTAACCGACTTTAAAAACATAAGTTACCAGCCCAGCCCTGACCTCCGTAATACCTCTAACATCCCTCACTGTTTTCAGCGCGTTGTTTTCACAACATCGCTGGAACTGGTTTAAATTTTCTTTATAAAGTGTTCACCTTTTTTCTAACAATTTTGTTCCTTTGCAGCTCCTACCATGCAGGTTTTTCCGCTGTTTGGCACTCTCGTCTACTTCTTTCAAGTTTCATGGAACCGGTAAATATTCGGTCCGACTCACAGGACTTTTCCCATGAAGCTTGCACTTAGTTTAGAGTGTTTTTACTTCCATTCGTACAAGACGGACGGCTAAAACTAGAGAGTCCCACTCATGCGGCGGGTGTTTTTAGGCCCTAGAGCACCTGGTGTGCCTATTTAGAGGACCCCATTCCCTTGAGTTGGAGTGTTTTTCACCCTAAGCCCCGCCTTTCTACGAGGATAACCTAGCGTTATACAGTACAGTGCCAGGGACGGCATACGGCTCCGGCATACAGCTCCGGTGATCGGCTCCGGTGATCGGCTCTGGTGATTGGCTCCGGTTATCGGCTCCGGTGATCGGCTCCGGCGATCGGCTCCGGCGATCGGCTCCGGCGATCGGCTCCGGCGATCGGCTCCGGTGATCGGCTCCGGTGATCGGCTCCGGTGATCGGCTCCGGTGATCGGCTCCGGTGATCGGCTCCGTTGATCGGCTCCGGTGATCGGCTCCGGTGATCGGCGCCGGTGATCGGCTCCGATGATCGGCTCCGGTGATCGGCTCCGGTGATCGGCTCCGGTGATCGGCTCCGGTGATCGGCTCCGGTGATCGGCTCCGGTGATCGGCTCCGGTGATCGGCTCCGGTGATCGGCTCCGGTGATCGGCTCCGGTGATCGGCTCCGGTGATCGGCTCCGGTGATCGGCTCCGGTGATCGGCTCCGGTGATCGGCTCCGGTGATCGGCTCCGGTGATCGGCTCCGGTGATCGGCTCCGGTGATCGGCTCCGGTGATCGGCTCCTGTGATCGGCTGCGTACGGGTCCTAACGACTTGGTTTCACGGCTCCGTGCGGGTCCGTAATACGGCCCCACGGGTCCATTGGACGGCTCCATACGGGTTCGTGATACGGCTCTACGGGTCCATTGGATGGCTCCGGTGAATGGGTCTGTACGGCTCCATAGTTTTTGAAGGGGATAACGTACAACGTACGATATACCCGGAAGTTGACCCACTAGTCACGAAGCTCGGTAGTCAGGTGATATGAAAACAATCTCCACAGGAGGTATAGCATCACGTAAGCTATTTTCTTTTTGTTACGGACTTCCACGATCGTCTGAACTACCCTGGATATACTTTTCGCTTGAACGTGACGTTCCGCTAAACTATAAAAAGAGATTGGTACGGGTTAAAGTACAACGTACGGTAAACTCGGGAGTACCACGGCTTTACAGGCCCATTGAACGGCCCCGTATGGGTTCATACGGTTCCATAGGTAAACTCTACCGGCCCTTACGGTGACGATAGTCCTTCACACGTAGCCACCAGCTCCGTAGCTCTGTAGTGAAACAAACAGTTAACAACTCGTACAGCTTACATAGCACGTGAACCCTGCCGTATTCCATACGGCTCTAGTGTATTTATTAGCTATTTCAACAGGAACGCGTACTGAATACAGCTTTAGTCCCCAATACGTAACCACTTATTATTCCGTGGCTCCGTGGTGAATAGAAGTATACTGAGGAAACGACTCATATAACATATGTAATACGTTAACGCTATTGTAGATCCAGTTCATTTTTAATGATTGCTATTACGTTAGGGACACGTAACGAGCACGACAGTAGTACCTCTCGCGTAGCCACTAGCTTAGTTGCTCCTTGGTGAACAGAGGCAAACTGGGCGGACGACTCGTAAAACATACGTAGCACGTTGACGTTTCGTATATCCATGCGGCTCTTTATTACCTAACAGGGACGCGTCTTAAGTACGACGCTAGTCCCCTACGTAGCCACTAGCTTCTTAGCTCCGTGGTGTATTGTCTTTAACGGAGTTAACGGCCCGTATAGTATACATAGGACGTTAACAATTCCGTGATTTTAACCCCAGTAATTGGGTTAACGGCTCGTACACTTGACGTAGCATGTTAAATCGGCTCCCGGTTCCAAGGTTGTAACAACCTTCCGAAGTTAACGCCCGTATAGCAAACGCCGTACCTGAACGCCTTATTTAATCAACTTCATACAAGTTAAGTTGTTGATATGAGTAGCCAACGGCTCCTTATACGACACTTCAGTACCTCCGCTTCACAGCTTTAGACGGTGGCCATCCACGTTTAAGGGTGGTGTGGACACTCCCACCTTGCGTGAGGAGCGAAGTTTCCAGACGGGATAGGGAGCACATTCCATGTGATCCCAATGACAGGAACTTGGGTACGTCCTTGGCCTTTTTCACTGGCAGTATGCCAAGTATTTTTACTTTTTACTGCTAGTGCTGAGCAAAGCAGTTCAGATACGCGCCGACATTACACCACTGTTGTGGTCTCTCTCTCTCTCCTTCAGACAGAGAAACATAGTTCAGGAGTTTCTGGAATCCTTCCTCTCGACTTAACGCAGGTCCAAACTGTGTCAGCCTTAAGACCGCTCTGCTCTTGGGCTAAGAGAGCATGATCTCGGATCTATCGTCTCGCTTCAATAGAACTCCCACAGGATGAGCGTGCTTCCCACAGGTGACAAGAGCGATCTGGACTTCATTTGACCTCCCCGGACGTAGGTCTGCCCGCGTCCGTGGACGATCGCAAGCTGTCGATTCTCTGCGTCCTTCCTACTGATCCGCGGGTTTCGGAGTCGACGCATTCGCTTTCAAAGGGACTCACTAGGCGAGCTACGTTTTCTGCCTTTCGCATTGGTACCAAGGGTATTAAACAGGGCGATGTACGACTGGTAGTGGCTATTTGGCCTGGCCAACTGCGCTTCCCTCAGCTGCACAAAACCTGTTGCAGGTTTCCTGTGCGAGCCTCTGGTCAGAGACGACTTTTGTCTCTTTCCCGGGCTCCGGCAAACTGCTCCTCAGTCCTAGAGGTCTTCGTTTGACTGTCAGGCCGGAGGCATGCCTATTAATAAGAACATTTATAACACACGAGAATATTGAAGTCATGCAGCCATATTGTTCAGATGTTGCAATAAAATGTTATAGTTTATCATTTCTATACTTGAAATAATAAAAATCAATGTGTTGAAAAACATTTGAATTTTCAAAATGGCCGTTTCGCGCCTAAAACCTAGCTTTATGGTCTATTTTATCTAATAATTCGAAAACGGCGTGGTGAACATATCAAACGGGAGTGGAAAAGTTGTAGCCATGACAGTAATGAAGGTATTTTTATAAGTTGTAAGTTTTCCCTAGCAAAGATATTTTTCCCAGATGTATTTCAAATTTAAAAAATGTAAGCTTGCATAAGGCTTTAATGTTAGGATAGCAAAGGATCATGGGAAATAATACAAAATGGCAGCTTCCATGTAGCACAATGTTCCCATTAATAGGAACATTTATGTTCCCATTAATAGGCATGCTACCAGACTGACTGTGTGGCCTCTGTCCGCCAATTCTTGGCGTAGCAGGGCTTTTCTGAGGTCGTTAACCCATTGTCGTTGTTAACCCATTGACCCGTTGTTGTTGACATAGCCGTTGCCGTTGGATAGCCGTTGCAGCCATGCACCGAGGTTTTCCAGTTGGGTCCACGATCACTGACTCGCGACCGGTGGAGGAATAAACAAACCTTCTTTGGCTTCTTGCATCCCTGTGCGTCACGCAAGTTGTCTTAGCCATACGGGGGAAGCTCTGCTCGAGCCACCCCCACATGCCTATTTTGAGAGTTGACGCATGAGTTTAATGTTTTCTGCTTTCTGCTGACTCTACTAAGCACAGAGATTATTTTTGTGCACCTTTCCCTCAAAGAAGTTCATTGTCATCTTTCGCACGGAGCCTGCAGTAGTTCTGCCACTTTCCGCGCCTTCAGACATACCAGGGCACGGGGTATGGTGCCCCGTCTGGCGTCTTCGGGATGCTTTGAAAGTGCGCAGCCGATGTTCGGGGGTACAATTATGTACTTCTTTTCATTTCGTGAGCCACTTTCCCCGATGGATCGTCCTTAAGCAATCTCCTAAAGTGGTCGGAACTGTTCATGGAACAGTCAGGTTCGAAGCATGGCCCCTTTTACGGGATTATTCGTGCAGCCGTTTGGAAAACGCATGTCGCAGTTAATCCCTTGTAATTGCTTGACTTATTTTACGAAGTTCGTGTTACCCCGCTAACTTTTGCTCTTGCGAAGTTGCGCGCTGACGAATTTTTTCCTCGGTTCGGGAACTCTTCAATTCGCTTTAGCTAACACACGTTTCGTTCCCAATCGTGTTTTAATAAGCCGTTTCCGTCTCGTGGACGAACTCGATGAGTTTTGTTGCCTTATTCTAGACACTATTATGATGTTTATATCCTGTTCGAACGTTCTTTCGATTGACATGATTTCCGAGTTTCTAAATCGGGTTCATGCGACGTTTGCCCCAGTTACTGTTAACGGATAGTGACAGGTTCGGTTTGCCTGTAATTAGGAGTGGTTTACTAGTTTATAGTAATTTCTATTCAGAGATATCTTGAAGAGGATACTGATTCTTGCCCTTTAAGTAGGGTAAAAGTAGTGCGAGTATTAAGACCAGTCTTTCGAAAATTGGGCTTCGACCTGAACTCCCTTCCGTTTGTTCCTCGGTTGCAATCTGATTGCATATTTATAGCATGGAAGGTAAGGTATAACTTGAAGTAAATTTACCCCGCTAAGCGTAGCGGAGATATTTACGAGAGTTATATTTACCTTTCATGCGTCCCGTCCCGCCTCCCCTCTCGTTCAGGCCTTGGTGGAATGTTAAGTCAGTAAGTGAGTGGTGTTAGAGGTATTATGGAGGTCAGGGCTGGGCTGGTAACTATGTTTTTTATGGTCGCTTAGAAGTGCGTTAGAATCAGGTCATGAACCAGATCGGATATTTATAGCATGGAAGGTACTGTAAGCATAACTCTTGTAAATATCCCCGCTACGCTTAGCGAGGTAAATTTACCGCTGTACCGTATGTGCGGTACCAAATTTACTAGGTTATATTAATTACATAGAATTGTGTTTCCTTGTGATAACAAAACGTCACTTTGTTGTTATTTCTATGGTAATTATTATTCATACAACATGGCCTTTATTTCTCGCATGCAGCACGAAGACATTTCCAGGTTTCCATCGGAAACATTTTATAATGGACTTCTCGAAACTCATGAATCCGTAAACAACCGTCGACCTGACGCAAACGTTGAGAGCATCTGGCCACGTGACCCACAAGGTCCAATACAAGGTCCAATGACGTTTCGGCGTCCATATGTATTTTGTCATGTTGTTGGAATTGAATCAACTTTAACGGTCAAGTCGGAAGATGGGGGTGAGATGTCTAAAAGCAACCCCGAGGAAATCGAACATGTTGTAAGTGATATTTGCGGCCTTATTATTTTACCTTGTTTTCGACAAATCATGTACAACGTTCGTTCGTGAATTAGGGTCGGGAATAATATTACAAGGTTGCATCTGAATGTGTTGGTTTATTCATTACACCCGATCATAGAAAGAAGTTGTCATCTCTGATGATTAAATCGTTTTTCTCTAGATAATTGAGGTAGATTTCTGTTCCTTGTCTTAAAGAAAAAAAAAGAGAAAAAAACGTCGAAAATTGTGAGAAGGCATTTAATTTCGGTGAGGTAAACCACAGTCATGTTAATGTTTTCCTTTTAAAGAATGTATAAGAGCTTACATTATTTCAAGGCTCTGTTCTTGCAGAATTGTTATTGTAATTATTGTCCACGAAATAGGGACGAAGAGACTACGGCCAATAGAATCGTATCCGCCGAAGCTTAAGGCAGCGAGTTTACTTTGCGGAAACAAATGACAGTTTCCAAAAATTGGGTACATTTTTGACTAAATTAATTACGACCCGATTAAACAACAAGGTCAAAGTATATCCTGTGAAATCGAAATTATATACTGAAGTACTGAAAAAAAGTGTGGGACGTACTTTTAATGCATCATAGTGTATATTAACACGAAATAAGATTAAAAGGATTATAATGAGCCATGCCCTCGTTCAAAGGACCGATCCTCTTTTTTGAAAAAGACATCAATGGGAAGTGATGATGGCAAGTAAACTTTTTCCTGTTTTTTTTTTTTGTCAAAAGAGGACATGCGTTATATCAAAAGCAACGTATGAAATCATCTTCAACTTCTTCAAAACTTATTATAACCTTTCACGTACATACAGGTGTATGTACGATATATACCATTTAGCTGCCAAGGCATCTACTTAAAGTCTTCCAAAAATCGGGATCGACCTTTTATCAGCTATTTATACATACTGAGACTTAATTTATAAGGTACCAACCTGTCGTATAAACGGCAAACAATCTTGCCCATAAGTGCACATGCTGTTCAGGGAACTGTCTCTAGAGGTAGAACATTATTTTTCACAGTATACATTGGTATGAATACACTAGTGACGAGTATAATACCATTTGAATGTCAGATTTGATATGAGAAACCTATACTATTTGTTGCCTGTAATAAAATTCTCGTAATGCAAAAACAGATTAGCCTTTCGTATGATCATGTATAATGTTTATTCATTGGGCTACTTCATTCACCTGTTCATTATCAACTTATACATTTCTATCTTTTTGCAATTCACAGGTACGAATTGCTCGTGACCTTCTTTCCTATGAGATTTTACCAGAAAATATAGTCATTTTATCTCAGTACAATTTGCAAGTTTCTGAGATTAGCAAGACGATCAAAGAGGATCAGCATTTACAGGGAATCAAAGTTCAAACAGTTGTTACAAGTCAAGGTAAAAATAACCCTCATAACTTTGACAAATATTCACTCCTGGACGTATTGTCACAGATTACAAAATATTTGACAGGTGGTTGCTCTACTCAGCTATTTTATCGAAAGAATAAAAAGTATTTAGTTAATGTGCTTTACTGTTTTCTTACATTTGATACTCCACGGATCTTTATTTATGTTTTATAAGCAGGACGCGAAGAGGATCTAGGTTTTGTCATTATTAGCAATCCGAAGCCTTCTACGTAGTGTGCTTTAGCTGCAAGGGCAAATAGGATGTTTGGTTTGATGAAAAGAAATTTTTGTTTTATTCGTAGAGAGGTTGTTCTTAATTTGTATAAGCAGTAAGTCAGGCCTCACCTTGAGTGTGCTATTCAGACTTGGAGTCCCTCTTATGAGAAGGATAAGTTCATTTTAAAGTAGGTTCAGCGAAATGACACTAGACTTATTCCCGAAGTAGGGAATCTCTCTTGTGAATCTAGGTTGCGAATTCTTGGTTTCATCACGCTTAAGTTGAGAAGAGTACGTGGCGATGTGATTCAGGTTTTTAATTTCCAATCTGGTAGTGATGCTTTAACTTCATGTTATTTCTTCCATGTTCCAGCTAATCCTAATGTAAACGCGGTAGCAGTTTGAAGTTGACCAAAGAGTTCTCACTGATAGATATTCTGTATTTTAGCTTTTCGCAAAGAGTTGTTAATGCATGGATGGTTTGCCTAAATGGGTAGTTAGCTCCAATTCTGTTCACAATTTTAAAGTCAACATTGATAATGATAAGTTCTTTACTAACTCTGGACGTCTTTGATGTTTTTGTGGTGGTGGTGTTAGTTTGGGCTTTTTATGGGGTGACTAACCCTTTTTAGCCCGTCATCTTGTTATGTTATGTTAATAGATATTCCGAACTACAAATATTTTATCGTGTTTTTCTGGTCAGTTTGTGCGCCTTTAATCTTCATTCGGATTATTTTCAACGCATTAGGTAGTGAATGGGACTACGTCATTTTCTCGACTGTACGGTCGAAACAGCTGGTAGAGATCGAGGAAAAAGCAGGGAGGGCCTGGAAGCGCAAACATCTTGGATTCATAACAGATGAACATCAGATGAATGTTGCACTTAGTCGAGCAAAGCGTGGACTGATCATCATCGGTAATTGTACCATTCTTTTATTCTTCTATTTCGAACACTTATGCCAAAGATTGTTGCTACAGTAGTTCCAAAGATTACCTGACGTCGTGTATCTCTTATTCTGTGCATCTTAAAATGTTATCAACAAATTAATCGTTTTACTTCTGTTGCCTCTTGCCAAAATATTTAAGCGATACCTAAAAGAGCGCTAGACCGAAATGTGAGGGCGTATTTTAAGGGGTTTTCCCCAAAATCAACCACTTATCTAACACGCAACGGAATAGAAAGTCTGGTTAATATGGACATTGAAGTGACCTTTGCCCTTAAGTCAGCTGTGGGCTATGAAGACATGAATTTTGTCGTGGATAAGTGGATGTGAATTCCCGTAGTTTATTGTTGCTTTTCAATAATCCCTTTTCCCTGGAACTTTAATAAATGTTCCATAATGGTTGGGAGGGCAAGGTTCGTAGCGTCGTTTTTCGGTTGCAAAATGTTTAGCTTATTTGCAGTATAAATTTTGCGAAGGAAACTGGTATCGAAGTTTGTCGTTATCGCACTGACACCATAACACTATATCGTATTGGCAAGTGGAACAGTAAAACAGCCAAGCTTTAAGTTTCACGTTCTGTTTGTTTGGATTTTTTCGACAAATCTTTTCTAAAAATACTATTTTCTAATGGAGGATTGATTTAGTTTTTTAAATTCTCCGAAAAAAATATCCATCGCCTTGTTTTAGTATAATACTTATGTTATGTTACAATTGGCATTAGTTGTGCACCAGAACATTTGTTCACTGTACACAGCGACAAACAAATGTACTCGGTGAGTGTATACCAGAGCGCTAACAGGACTTGCGAGACATGACCAGTTTTGATAAAAATTTGAGTAAATTCGGAAAACGAGCGCCCTAACTTATCCATACATTGCTCTATTAATTTCTTCTTTGTTATCGGTGTTCCATCAAAAGGGACAATTAGGCTCACAAAGTATTTAAATATCGCTTTCCTTTGCATGTGCTGTTTACGTATTGGTAAACTTCATATTTCAAATAGGGCACTTTTAACAAAATTGTATTTAAAAGTACGTGTAGCAGAATCCCCCAACAAAGTGATCAAAAATTGGGCGCTTTGCAGCGATATGCAAATGTTTGTATGCATGGGAAACCCCCATTATGTTTTACATCAATCCATTTTTTTCTCCTTTACCACAACCCTGTCTAAAGGATATTATCTTCTGTTAAAGTGGTGTTTGATTTTAACAATACATGCTTTCACGCTGAGGTACAAAAGTTGATCTCATCATAATTCCAACGTTTCAAGCAAAGTTTAATGAGAAGGCATGAATTATAATACAAGTTTGACTTAATATGAGTATGAATCCAAAATAAAAAATTCCAGAAGACCCCAAATAAGTAGATTGCTTCAATAAAAGGAACGATTTTTATACACTTTTACTACGCAAATATTGTGAAGCGACTGCTTAAATATCCAGTTTGCAGATAAATGTCTGTAAAAGAGGACACATTTTAAAATCTACTTTTGTTTTAGGTAACAAGAACTTGCTGGGAGTTCATAAAACCTGGAGAAAACTACTTGAGGAGTACGAAAATACTAGTTCAGTTGTAGAAGCAAGAGATTTTCCAACAATACAAAGAAAAGCCCAGCATAGAATACATCGAGAAAGATTCCATTGAAAGGTTTAGTGGCTGACAACTGCAAACGAGGAGGAAGGGGTGTTTCCCTTTCTGAGTGTGTTTTAATAGGCCTTGGTCATTATAAAGTATTCTATTACTGCCATGTACATTGTAAATGTTATCAGTGCTCATATTTTATAGAATATGTAAATCCATTAGTAAACTATTTGGGATGTACGTTTCAGTGTTACGTAACCTGTTTTGTTTTTTTCCCACGGAGAAGCACTTTTCATCTCATTCGTATATTTACAATACAAAATTTGATACATTTCGACATTATATATTTTATTTTACTTTCAGTTTAAGTTTAGAAGGAAGTAGTATTTGTGGATTTTTATTTCTTTGGAAAAAGTATCTCATGATCCTTTGTTTTTTATACATGAAAAACAACTATTTACTTTCTATTCTTCTGATCTATTACTGAAATTATATGTAGATAATTTGTATTTGCTATATTTACGTAACAATACTATCCTCTTAAATCATGATGTCTTGCAAAGTTATAGTGGGAGTTTCAACGTGTGACTTGCTGATCAAGATAATATATTTGGTTTCAAATGATTTACTTTGTATCGATAACGCAGAATATGCTCTGCTTGACTGCCGGAGCTAATGGTGAGATTGCTCCTTCCCCAAAATACCCTCAAATGTTAGTCACTCCATACAAAAAAAAGAAAAGATTTCACATTCAGTGTTTTACAGTTTAGAAAGGAAATAACTTTAGTGGCATGATAGTGGCATCATATGAAGATCACTTGTGTTTACTTCAATTACATTATTATTTTATTCTCTGATATATTTTTTTATATCCATATATCTGAGTATTTTCAAAACGAACGAATTGTACATGAGACGTGTTCGTTGTTGATTAGTTAGGCAGTATAGTACTGGGTTTATGCGCAGGTAAACGGAAACCGTCAAGTAAAATTTTTAAGAACATTTTGATTACCATGTATCGTGATCATTTGGAATTTTCAGGTCTTCAAAATATACAATTTTATTACGTGCGTGACACACCACGCGTTGTCATACTATGCATATTGTTAAACATTTGGCTGTGCATTTAGGATTTTACAGCTTACAAGGGATTAACAATTTTTGGACTCTTTATTCATATTAAAGTTTATAATACTCTTTTGTGTATATATGCGGATAGTAGCTATTTAGTTTATATTCCTCTCATCTTATAGTTATTACATGTTATAAAGATTATTGGTACATACGTTCATTACGTGATGATTTTATCGTCTTATACATTTGATACCAAATGATTTCCAGGAAGGTTTTATTAAAAGGTCCAGTGGCTGACACTTGCAAACAAGTAGGAAGGGGTGTTTCCCTTTCTGAGTGTGTTAAAATAGGCTTTGGTCATTATAAAGTTTTCTTTTACTGCCATGTACACTGTAAATGTTATCAGTGCTCATATTTTATAGAATATGTAAATTCATTAGAAAACTATTTGGAATGTACGTTTCAGTGTTACGTAACCTGTTTTGTTTTTTTTCTACGGAAAAGCACTTATCATCTCATTCGTATATTTACAGTACAAAATTTGATACATTTCGACATTATATATTTTATTTTACTTTCATTTTAAGTTTAGAAGGAAGTAGTATTTGTGGATTTTTATTTCTTTGGAAAAAGTATCTCATGATCCTTTGTTTTTTATACATGAAAAATAACTATTTACTTTATATTCTTCTGATCTATTACTGAAATTATATGTAGATAATTTGTATTTGCTTTATTTACGTGACAATACTATTCTCTTAAATTATGACGTCTTCCAAAGTTTTAGTGGGAGTTTCAACGTGTGACTTGCTGATCAAGATAATATATTTGGTTTCAAATGATTTACTTTGTATCGATAACGCAGAATATGCTCTGCCTGACTGCCGTAGCTTATGGTGAAATTGCTTATTCCCAAAGGTACCGGTAACCTCAAATGTTAGTCACTCCATACAACAACAACAAAAAATCGCATTTAGTGTTATACAATTTGAAAAGGAAACAACTTTAAGTTTTTATTTCCAGCAAATATTTCTCCACAGTTTATATTGTGCATTTATATATTACAACCACTAGCTATTTTTATATTTTTCTCATGTAATAGTGGCATGATATCAAGATCACTTGTGTTTACTTTAATTACATTATAATTTTATTCTCTGATATATTTTCTTATATCCATATATCTTGCTATGAGTATTTTCGAAACGAACGAATTGTATATGAGACGTTTTCGTTATTGATTAGTTGGCCAGTATAGTATTGAGTCTATGCGCAGGTAAACGGAAACCGTCAACTAAATTTTTTAAGAACATTTTTATTATCATGTATCGTGATCATTTGGAATTTTTAGGTCTTCAAAATATACAATTTTATTACGTGCGTGTCACACCACGCGTTGTCATAGCATGCATATTGTTAAATATTTGGCTGTGCATTTAGGATTGTATCGTTTTATACATTTGATACAAAGGAATAAGAATTTGTGGACTTTATTCATATAAAAGTATATAATACTCTTTTATGTATATATGCGGATAGTAGCTATTTAGTTTATTTTCCTCTCGTGTTATAGTTATTACATGTTATAAAGATTATTGGTACATACGCTCATTACGTGATGATTTTATCGTCTTATACATTTCATATCAAATGATTTACTTGTTATCTCAACTAATCTCTTATTTAGAATATTCTATTGTAGCGTAAATTCATACATGCCGAAAAGTTTCTCTTTGAGCCTACGCGCACCCGACACCTGAGTTAATTCTGAAAACAATCACCATCCCGACTTCCTGTTGAGTGTATTGTTTCCACTCCAAACAAAGATTGTTTATCTGCTATTCCCCTGCAAACCACAGCCAAGTAGCCCAAGGTTATTTGTGTTTATAAGATTACAAGAATGTCAAGTGCTGAGTAATTAGGACACTTTTGTGATTGTAATGAGTCCGTGTTAAGTGTCTTAGTGGGAAAAATTTGTTTGCAAACTGGTGATACAAATAGTTGTGTATTATATGCCGGATGCGATTCATTAAGTGTTAATGATTGGCCGACCATTTCTCCCAATGAAAGATATTGCTTTATGTAACATGCCCATCGGAGCTTAAGGAGATTGCTCCTCCCCAAGTGTAACCTCAAAAGTGCTCCGTTTGCCACTGCACAAGAAATTTCCATCCTTTTCGTGTATATTCACAGTACAATATCTGTCAATATATATTTTGTTTATATTCAGTGTTTAACAAGGTATACACTATTTTTGCACGTTTTATTTCTTCATTAACATGTCTCGTAATGATTTTCTTGTTTAAATTGATTTACGAACAATAGCTTTTTTCCTGAACCACTGCGATACGGCAGTTGGTCTCAAAAGAGAGCGTTATTTTCCCATTGTAGCTTAACCTGGAAGAGATAAATGAAGATATATTATAGTCTTATCCCAAAGTCTAGAGGATATGGAGGAGAGATAGTCTTAAGAAAGATTGACATGAATGAAACTATGTTATTAGTAGATGTATATATAAATATCATTGTCAAGAATTGATCAAGGAAATACATGTTACTTTGTTGACGACTTAAGTAAGCCATTATAGATGCACAAAACTTGGAAATTGTAGTCAAAACGAGTTTACTGGAATTATTATCGTTGGTTAAATAGGTGAAAATTGATATCAAAGTGTTGTTGAGAGAGAAAAAAATTCATGATTTTGTTGTCATGTATATAAGTTATATAAGTTCGTTTTATTTGATTAGTTCCTTTCTGAAAATCAAAATTCAGATGGAATTTCAACTTTTCAATTGTGATGGATGTCGAATATAGCAGAGCATATTCGCCTTTTAACATCGCACTTTCAGTGTTTCATAGTCTATCCCTTTAAGGCGGTAACCCTGTCCGTTATCGAGTGCCATTAGCTGAGAGTCACGAAGGGATTGAATTCTCACGGTAAATGTTAACTTGTATCTTGTTTTCAGAGTCAGGCAAATTGGGTTATTGAACAAAGGAAACTTATTCTAAGATTACTCCAGGAAAACATTTCTGTTGATCTGATTCAAGCTAGATCTCTGATGGTCTAAGGTTTACTACCATTGACCCTGTGTTTAAAATAACCTGTTGATCTGATTCAAACTAGATCTCTGATTGGTTTAAGGTTTACTCCTATTGACCCTGTATTTAAGATAAAGATATTCTATTTGCGCATATACAGTGGAGCACTTTTGTTCATTAGTGAGTGTCATATTCTGATTGGCTGAGCCCAATCCCATACCCCACTGCTCGCAGAGACTTGCAAAGCGACGAGTGTATCCCGTACACATGATCAGATAGGCTCTTGAAGGATTAGTTCAGGGGTCAAGCATGTCTATCTTATATGAAAGAGGACTTCAAAAGAAACACATTGGTGAAGAAATCATTCAAAAATCTTGTTCCGTTAAGAATATATTCAAGTTTGATATCATTTCTGTGAGAAACGACTGAAATCAGACTAGTTGTGACGTTACAGCCTCAAATTCCTCAAAGTCTTTAGTGTATTTTAAAGAAAGTATATTTAATTTTTTCACTATTTGAATTATTTTTCTTCAAACTTTTTTTTCCTTTCCTAGATTCAGTTTTATTACTTTTTTGACATACCCCATGGTTTATAAGCCACAAAATTGCAGGACAAAATATGATAGAATACATAAAGACTGAGGAATCTGAGACTATGACATCAACTATGACATCACAACTAGTCTGATTTCAGTCGTTTCTACACAAATGATACCAAACTTTATATTTGAAGATTAACGGAATACATTTTTTAAATGGTTTCTTCACTGTTTTGTTTCTTTTAAAGTCCTCTTTCATATAAGATAGACTTGCATGATCCCTGAACTAATCCTGTACACTGTAAGGTTAGAAAGCTAGGATCTGAAAATGGTGACTTAACGTTTTTTCTTTCGAATTGGTCGATTTTTCATCGACATACTGGATCGTTAGTCCTATACTCTATCATATTGTCAGTTGATTGCTGTGAAAAAATCAGAAGTTGCGAGAATATACGAGAGAACGGATTTTTCAAACGTTTCAAAGTTTTATTTTGGAACGAGCGTCAATGTTGATCTTTAACATACTTTTGCGCGAATTGTGGAGTTTTTGTAATATCTGTGGACAACAAAAATATGCTGGGTTTTAACGTATTTTATTTGATGATTGGAGAACCAAAATACGACATTAGTATACTTCACATCGATAGGTATTTAATAGTCTTATTAAATTGTGTTTGATAAATTCGCCAACTGGTCTTTTTTGCTCTTTTGTATATTTATGCAGGCCGTCGAGAGGATAGCGGGACTGACCAAACTGAAAATCCAGGTCCCCATATTCTGAAGAGCAAAAATAATACTCGCACCATTTTCTGTTCCAATTTTTCACCGTTTTCGGCATTGCAAAGCATGGCTTTTCGCCAATTTTATGGCCCCCACGGTTTGAACGCACACACTATTTACGGGCACTTGTGACTCGCCGTAGAACCAGGCTGAGCTCGTGGAAAATTTCACCTTTTACGGTCTTTACCCCCTCTAGAGCACTCTTATTTCTATGATGCAACTCGACTCTTTACAACATTTGGTATAGAATTGCCTATATTTCCCCAACGATCGTGATAAGGACCAAAAATCTGCCTTCCTCCGCCTGTCCGTTTTAAGATGATAATGTAAAACAAAAGTGACAGCTTTTGTTGCGTTTTGAGTCATATGGGTGAAACCTTAATCAGTTAATTTAAAGGATCAGTCAGACCGCCATATACTCATAGTGAACAATGCGTCCTATATCATTTTACTATGTAGACGAACATCAAATGGTTATAGAACGATAGTACGCATTGGAAATAGTCTCAAAATGTGATTTATTTTACACTTTTAATATGATGCACCTCCATACAAAAAAACCATCAGTTGAAGAAAACTTTTTCATCTGGATTTTGAGAAAAAGGGGATTTCATTGTTAAGATTCCATAATATCAATCCTTTGTTTTCCACATACTTTTTCTGTCCGGGGATTTCTAAACAATTAGATAAAAAAAAAAAAATACTTACCCAATCATTTTTTAAGTGGAAATTAATTTAATAAAAATATTGATGTAAACTTAGACAATAGTTTGTTCTATAATCTTCCGCACGTGCCTCTATGAAACATAACTTTACTACAGTATGCCTATGCCACGCGTAGTGTCAGTTATGACAATGCGCATTTTCTGGTTGATATTTTAAGGACGCACGTGTATAGCCGTCACAGAAAGATGGTAAGTTTGATATCAATTTATTTGAAAATGTTAAAACTTGTATACAGGCGCGTAGCCTGGGGAGGGAGCGTGGGGGGTGGGTGGGGGAGGGGGGGAGGGGTATGAGGGAAAATGGGGGGAAGGGGGTATGAGGGAACCTACAAAATATGATATGACACTTTCAAACTTGCTCTTGTAGACAATTGTGAAAATTTATTATACAAAGAGATTGAACAGCTTATAACATGAATTTAACTGTATAACTCCTGTAAGTGTCAGTTTAATGTTATTTTTGACTCACATTTGAACAATCTTGTACACACAGGACTGGTTTCTTTGGGCCAACCAGTTCTGCTGCTAAAATCCACTTCCAACCCACTGTTTAAAAGATACCATTCCAGCAGTCCTACTTCAATTTTTGCTAAGAAGTATTTTCAATTCAAAAGCGCAAAGACTTACAGTGAAAAGAAATTACACAATGACCCATTAAAAAAGTCTATAATGAAGATATAAAGAGTGAAAGGAAACTTCTATGTCAGAAAGCAAACTAAAAAAAGATCAGGTAACATATTTTGTATGACAGATAAGAAACAGAGAGAAAAAACAGAGAGAAAAAACATTTCCTCTGAACTATGTCTTATATCCCGGTGGGTCTGCAACCAGTGAGTTCACAACTGGTTATCAAAGGCCGTGGCCTTCTTGATATAATGTCCAGCACTGCAGATGCTTTCGGGACGTTAAAGCTTGCTATGCTACATGTATGCTATGCTAACCACTTGGGTAAAACCCCATATCAGTGAAATTATCTTTCCTCTTTTAAACACAAATCTGATCTTGAAACTGTATCATCTTTTTTCATTATCTTTTTTCAGGGTGGAGTAGCCCATGAGCTTCAAACATTTGCACGGCTCATTCTGATCAAAAACTATTCTTAAATTATAAACATATCTTCAAACGATCAACAAAAAACCCATTCTCTTCATTTACATAAATAAAATACACCGGCTTCAACCCAAAGTGAGTGTAAATTGTGCCGTTAATTCACCAAAGTCCACAATGTTTTGGCTCTTGGAATTCTAAGCTTAAAATCAGGATTTTTTTGAAAGAGTTATCTGCATACAGCTAACAAATTAACACAACCTTAAAGGTGTATAAGATTTTTGGAATTTTTGCCGTTAATGGCATCCATGTCGGTTGGCATGTGATATCAACCTTTTCTAATTTACTTTACTTTGATTAAATGTACACGAAAAAATGATGAGCACAAAGCCAGCACTAAATTTCTTTCTAATTCAAGAAAATGTATACACCCTTTCGTTTTTAACTGCAACAGACAACAACATAAAATTTTCCAAGTAAAGCCTGCTAATACTGATTTTAACTTACAGTAACTACACCTTTTGGCAATGGAAGAGAATTGGCATCATGACTTATGAACAATACTGTATACAAAAATACCAAGTACACAGAAGGGTGCTGTGGAGGGGGAGGAAAAATGCACAAAATATTTTACTTTTTGTCTAGTTAATGCAAAAATGGGAAGGGGGCAGGTAATGTCCTCTTATTGTCAACATCACTGTTCTGTAGTGATTTTAACCTGATATTATTTACACAAATATTCACATGAAATTCCAAATGACTGATGAACAATAATGTATACAAAATACCAACACTAACTATTATCAACAAAAAAGTAAACAAATATAAAAAGAGGCAGCATTTCTCTGATAAGTTATGTTTTGCTCAGAATGTATCTAAAGCAGCTTCTATTTTCAAAATGGATTTCTATTGTCAAAATGGATTTCTATTGTCAAAATGGACTGAAATAAAGCCTTCACATTACCATTATACTCCTTTTTTGGTACTTAATAAACTCTTTGCCAGAACAGCAAACACAAATTTTGTTTGCTGTTCTGGTGCAGAGTTTTTTTTTTAAGTACCACAAATTAGTATAATGGCAATGTGAAGGCTTTATTCCAGTCCATTTTGACAATAGAAATCCATTTTGAAAATAGAAGCTGTTCTAAGAAGATAAAACAAGCAACACAAACTTTAATTCAGTCAAGTATTATTTTTCATGGAGGAGCTTGAAAGGGTTACCTCTCTCAACGAGACTCACAATTTCCTGATTACAAGCAGAAAGGTTGCATTGGTAAATTATATTTCCATCATCAAATGCTGCTGCTTATCGGAAAATATCCTGTTAACAGACATAAGCTTTTTGACATCTAATGTTTGTCCAGTAATTTTTGTTTAATACATTTTTGTTTCTTTTCTTTTAATAATTCCCCAAGTTGACAACAGTGAAGAAAGAATGCAACTGTGGAGGAAATTCTCTCAGGGAGCACATGCTGAAAAAAACTGGGTAAAACGCCAAAAAACAAAACAAATCAATACCTTGCAAAACCCCTGCACATAATACTTTCTAAAACAAACAGCTATTCATGATAACTCTGTTATAGAATTACCCTTAGATCGCTTTTTCAGCCTTATGTTTTGTGCATTACACTTCCTTGCAGTTTCTATCTTTATGACCTTTTCTTTTGTTGCCTGTATACTTACTACCCTTTATTCATTTGTTTGATTTCATATTTTACATTTTAATTTGATACATTTTACAAATTTTGCATTTTATTTTTTCAAGTTTGATTGTTTTACTTAATCATTTGATATGCTTGCTTCAATGTTTTCCTACAGGGTCCTATACTGTTACCCAGCTTGAACTTCAAGTTGAGATGCTCTGTCTGAAGAAGAGTTAAAGGCCAGATATCGTATAAACGTGGAAATAAAAATACAATAGTCCAACGATTCTGAATGGTCGAAATAATTACAAATCTCCAAAAAGCCAATCGATTGCCGCTGCAGACGTGACATTTATTAAAATATATAAGATTTTAAGGGGAAGGGTCCAGCTATTTTCTTGAGACAAGATTTCCTCTTTAAATAAGTGAAATCTTGAGTCACTGTTTGAGTTTACAGTGGTGACAGAGCTCATGTTGAAACTCTTCTATAAGTCACTCTTTGAGTTTACAGTAGTGACAGAGCTCATGTTGAAACTCTTCTATAAGTCACTCTTTGAGTTTACAGTAGTGACAGAGCTCATGTTGAAACTCTTCTTTAAGTCACTGTTTGAGTTTACAGTAGTGACAGAGCTCATGTTGAAACTCTTCTATAAGTCTCTCTTTGAGTTTACAGTAGTGACAGAGCTCATGTTGAAACTCTTCTTTAAGTCACTCTTTAAGTTTACGGTAGTGACAGAGCTCATGTTGAAACTCTTCTATAAGTCACTCTTTAAGTTTACAGTAGTGACAGAGCTCATGTTGAAACTCTTTTATAAGTCACTCTTTGAGTTTACAGTGGTGACAGAGCTCATGTTGAAACTCTTCTATAAGTCACTCTTTGAGTTTACAGTAGTGACAGAGCTCATGTTGAAACTCTTTTATAAGTCACTGTTTGAGTTTACAGTGGTGACAGAGCTCATGTTGAAACTCTTCTATAAGTCACTCTTTGAGTTAACAGTAGTGACAGAGCTCATGTTGAAACTCTTCTGTAAGTAACTGTTTGAGTTTACGGTAGTGACAGAGCTCATGTTGAAACTCTTCTTTAAGTCACTCTTTAAGTTTACAGTAGTGACAGAGCTCATGTTCAAACTCTTCTATAAGTCACTCTTTGAGTTTACAGTGGTGACAGAGCTCATGTTAAAACTCTTGTATAAGTCACTCTTTAAGTTTACAGTGGTGACAGAGCTCATGTTGAAACTCTTCTATAAGTCACTGTTTGAGTTTACAGTAGTGACAGAGCTCATGTTGAAACTCTTCTTTAAGTCACTCTTTGAGTTTACAGTAGTGACAGAGCTCATGTTGAAACTCTTTTATAAGTCACTGTTTGAGTTTACAGTAGTGACAGAGCTCATGTTGAAACTCTTCTATAAGTCACTCTTTAAGTTTACAGTAGTGACAGAGCTCATGTTGAAACTCTTTTATAAGTCACTCTTTGAGTTTACAGTGGTGACAGAGCTCATGTTGAAACTCTTTTATAAGTCACTGTTTGAGTTTACAGTAGTGACAGAGCTCATGTTGAAACTCTTCTATAAGTCTCTCTTTGAGTTTACAGTAGTGACAGAGCTCATGTTGAAACTCTTCTTTAAGTCACTCTTTAAGTTTACGGTAGTGACAGAGCTCATGTTGAAACTCTTCTATAAGTCACTCTTTGAGTTTACAGTAGTGACAGAGCTCATGTGTTCTATCCAGTACTAGAGAATGAAGGGTTTGACACCATGCACAGAATAAAATAATATAAAAGACATGATATATGACAAGCAAACAATCATGATCTTCTTTTTAAATGTAATACAAAATTAGAGCAAACAAATACAACAGAGAACGAATGCAGCATTTCTTCGCACTAAGTCATGTTTTGTTCCAAATGTCTACATTTCAATGTTAAAGAATACCAAATTGATTTCAATGAGGTTTCCTTTTATGTCCCTTATATCGTACAAAGCAAAGTTCACTCGAGTTAAACTTGTGTCACCCATTTTTTAACTTACAACTTAAAATGAATTGAAGGGACACGACTTGTCACCTTTAAAAAAATTACTCGAAACTTGACTTGAATCGAAATACAACTCCGCTTAAGAGGAAAATAACATTTGTGACTTGCACAAATTAACATGACTTGGCACCATCACTGCTGAAGAGTGTAAATTAAAAACAAAAGAACTTGCATCTAAACCAAATTGTACATGGATAATTGTATATGATTTACATATATATATAAAACGAATATGATATTGGCTGTTGTATACAAACACACAAGTTTTTCAACACAGTAATAATTGCATCCAAATTGAAATCTTTTGCAAGAGGATTTGAATTTTGAACTAACAAAAAATTCCTAAAATAGGTTATTTAAGGATCCAGGGAAAACTGACTACTTTACAGCTTAAATTTTTGGTAGTCAATATGCATATTTGTAATGCATGCACAAACACATCTCTCTAATTTTTTTCCTTAAAGGAAAGGCTTCGTTCCGTAAATACATCTAGAAGTGAATGCCACCAAAGGTAATGTCACTTCCGTTTTTCAATTTTCCCTACTGATCGCAAGAAAGATGCAATCTTATCAATTACACATCCACCATAGGGTGCAACATAGGGGCCTACATTCTTATTGATAACATCACAGATTTCTTGCAATCAATAAGGAAAATTTGAAAACCGGAAGTGATGTTACCAGCACGACGGCGCACACTTCTGAATTTATTTATGGGACGATACCTTTCCTTTAAATATATTACATTTAAAATCATTTACCACAACTTTCTGAGGAGAGTAGCTGATTCCAACAACAGTTCTTGGATCCTGGTCTTCCTACCAATCAAAATCCCAATAGAAATCCCCCCCCCCCCCTCCTCTCTTTTGTGTTCCACTTAAATTTCACATTACTGCTCTGCTTTATCTTTTAAATGCAGAGTGCCACACAAGGAATCAACAGGTACCATCTTTACTATCATCAGTTTTAACGAATAAAGCTTTTACAATATACCAAAAAACATACAGATTTATCTTCCCATTCATAATTCACTTATTCTGAATATGACAAAAATCTTAAAGGAAAGATATCATCCCATAAATAAATTCAGAAGTGAACACCGCTGTGCTTGTAACGTCACTTTCATTTCTTTATTAATTGCACATAATCCGTGATGTTATCGATACCAAATGTTAAAAGGCCCCTAGGCTATGTTCGGTCCTGCAGACGTGTGATCGATAACATCACAGATTTCTTGTGATCAATAGGAACTGGAAGTGACGTTACCAGCATGACGACGTTCAATTCTGAATTCATGGGACGATACCTTTCCTTTAAACTTTGATCAGCCTTAAGTCTAAAATAAAACATGATATTTTTATAATTCAAAGACTGTTCCCCTCAGGATTTTATATGTTTTCATAGAAAACAAAGATAAATTAGCTGTAGCTGTCCACACACCTTTAATTTAATGCTAAAAGAGAACACAAATGTACAACCAAAACAAAGAAAGCAGACTCCGTACAAAGTACAATGAGTAAGAAAGGATGAGTAAGATTTAAAAACACTTTTTAAAAGACAGCTTTCCAAATTTTCAAAGCCATCTTCCAAATCGAATAACAGCCACCTTAAAGAATTAGTTCAGGGGTCATGCAAGACAATCTTATATAAAAAGGGGACTTCAAAAGACACACAATAATGAAAATTCATTCAAAAATCTTATTCGTTAAGATGTGTATGTATTAAGTTTTGTATCATTTGTGTAGAAACGACTGAAATCAGACTAGTTGTGACATTACATCTTCAGATTTCTCAAAGCCTTTATGTACTGTATTCTATTATATATTTTCGTCTGATTTTATGGCTTAATTAACAACCATTGGATATGTCGTCAGACAAATCAGAATCAGAGTCAGAATCTAGTCAAAGTCAGAATCGAGTACAGATAATTGTAATAAGCACCTGAAAAAAAAATTGAGGTAACAAAAAGGTAAAAATGTTCAATCAATGTTCTTTAAAATACATTAATAATTGTTAAGAATGTGAGGATTAGGGCACCCACTTCATAGAAGACTTTGAATACTATACAAGCCATTTCTATACAGATAATAAATTGAAACTTAAATATCTTATTAAAGATTTTAAACTTAAATATCTATTATAGATATTAAACTTAAATATCTTATTTATAGATATTAAACTTAAATATCTTATTATAGATATTAAACTTGAATATCTTATCATAAATATTAAACATGAATATCTTATCTTTATAGATATTAAACTTGAATATCTTATTATAGATATTAAACTTAAATATCTATTATAGATATTAAACATGAATATCTTATTATAGATATTAAACTTGAATATCTTATCATAGATATTAAACTTGAATATCTTATTAACAGGATAAGATACTAAAATTGTTTCTTCACCATTTTCTTTCTATTACAGTCCTCTTTCATATAAGATAAACTTGTTTGACCACTGAACTAATCCTTTCACAGGAAGTCAACTCCACATCAATTCATTATACAAGTTCAAACCCCTTTTTATTGTTTGTTGAATCAAGTTAGGCAACAAGAAAGCCAGGGAGCTTGTAAATGCAACCTTTTACACAGAATATTTTTGCCACATAATTCCTTCTTATCACGCGATACCCAACACATGTGACGTAGCTGCCGAACTTATTGTCAGGTATCAATTTTTCTTTCCAATCGTGAGAGGGTTTCCTAACTCCTTCCCTCGAAGCTTGAGTCCTGTGAAGATACAACATGTGATGTGTTTGTAAGAAAAGGAATAAAGGTACTGAGGAAGTGAAAGAATTCAAATCTAAACAGACAGGAACATATTTTCCCAAACACTGAAGGAAATAAATTCAGGACATTTGGGAAAATTAGTGAAATGGATCACAAACACTCGAAAACTTAAAACAAACGTCATCTCCATATTTTGATGGCAGTTTACAGTCACTTTTCCTACGAAAGATATTTGAATATCAGATTTTCACAATTAGCTAAGGGAATCTTTTTGGGGCTAAATACACTTCCCCTCGTGAAAATGTTGGGCACGAACATACAGTAGATGCATCTTCAGAAAAACATTAAAATATGAGGTTCTGAACAACCACAACCCATATTTTAATATTTGGTATCTATAACATCACGGATTATGTGCAATTAATAAAGAAATGGAAGTGACGTTACAAGCACAGCGGTGTTGACTTCTGAATCAAGAAATCTAGTATCTGCTCATAGCAAGACAATCAGAGATCATAATTTGGAGATAGGAATGCATTTAAGGTCATTGCATTCATTATCAAGATTTGTTTTACTTGGGGTGGGGGATGTCATGTGAAGTTGGCCAACTTATTTTGACTAAGATTTGTAAAATAGTTTAAAGTTCCTTGTCGGTTTTTGTTGTTTAATATGATGCAACAAAACCTTTCTGAACTTCTTATGCAAAGAAAAGTTTTTACTTTTTTTTTATTACCCAGGTATCTTGGCTTCTGTTACTTATCAGCAGGGTTGGAAAAATGCAAAAAAAGTTAAGTGTTGCAAGTACCACAGTAAATCATAATAATTGTACTCGCTACAATTTTGGAGAGCAAACAAGTGGTTTTTCCAATCCTGCTAAACAGCTTTGATTTTACTGAAGTGAATTTTTAAATTCAATCAGATTTGTAAAGAAATAACATGCACTAAAATAAAATGCTTTGTGATGACTCTACTGTTGGTGAGGACATGTTTCAAGGCAGGATGACATAAATACATTAAGGCTTCCTTTAATCATTTTTGGATTTATTTGGGTGTATATATTGGTGATGTCACACACATATATTCATGCGTGGGATGTGCTTTGAGTAAATTCACTGTGAATTCCAGCTACTGTAGATAAGAGTTCTTTATCATTTCATAACTGTTAAATGCACTAAAAGTTCTTTTGTTTTTTGCTTTATAGTGTTAGCACTAGTGTTTGATGCTTATCCCTTGCCCATACTCTCATTTAATGTTCTCTTCTAGGCACAAGAATGATCTCACATAAATCATGGATAATCTTATAAAAACATTTTACAACTTTCTAGCAGGGTTCGAAAAATCAACCTCAAGGCAATTTATCTGCATGTGTTGCTGAACAGAAAGAAAATTAGCTTCCTCTAAGAATTGTACGTGTATTGTTTAAAACAAACTGTTCCAATAATTTGGTTGGCCTTCAGCCTTAAAACTTATGGTTGCCCGGATATGATATTTAGTTGTCCCAGGCAGCCAGATAAATCATTTTTCAGTAACTTTCACCAACTTCTGGATTGTCCTAAAAATTTCATGTTAATACAAATGTTTCCATACAGTCAATGCCCTTGTGATGCAATTTTCACTAAGGTCCTATTTTATGATATTGTTTTTGGTAAATATATCACATTATCATTATTACAAAAATAACAACCTACAGTAAAAGGCTACAATCTCCATTCTCTTTCTCCACAAGAGAATATCAATGGACTTCAAAGCTCCCCTTCAACCAACCAACTCCCAAAGACAACTATATCTTTAAAAACTCTCTATTCTTTACAATGTTAGAAATTTGTTTCCAAACAAGTTTTTAAACAAGTATTTTTTTTCTCCATCCAAAGCTCTGGGTTTGTCTGCAGCAGTATAAAGCCAATACTCACCAATAGCCCGTTCAATCTTGCCCATAACCTGGTTGTTAGGTATTGCTCTTCCTGCTTCATAGTCATTGATCACCTGTGGTTTCTCATTTATTTTCTAGTGAATAGAAAAAAACAAAAGAATGTTTTTGAATCAAATATCAATCAAATTACATCTTGAGACTTCATTGCATTGCTTGAATGTGGGGAAAAATGTAGCACATATCACTTAAAATTCCTTTAAACTTTTAAGAAATTGGTGAATTCTTTTACATGTATTAGCTTTAGGATATTGTACTATACACTCAGAGTTGGAATTAATTAGAAAATTTCACACAGTTCTTAATAAAGGTATCATCTTCCCACAACAAATTGTGACAGAAAAATAGTAATGCTGTAAATTCATCTTTATATGCTCACACTTTACCGCACGTTCTCTCTTTCGCAATTCAATTTACTATTCATCGCACAATTACATGGGAGGGAGAGGGGGGGGGGGGGGGTATTCTAAAAGCAATGAACATGAAACAATGTGGCCGAAACTTTCACTTTATACCACATGTACATGTGTTGTACTGTTACTCCAGAAATAAAAAATAAATACTTCTACTACTAATACAATCAATCATTATTTCTTATTTCTCTCGATTTGATTTCTTCCTGCAAGGCCCATCTTTCCCACTGTTATAACCACCCAGAACTGTGACTTCTTTCAGGGTCTGAATATACTACAGCTTTTTGTGGAAGAGCTCGGCAATGGAGTTGAAGGGATTGAGGGAAGCTCTGGGGTTGATGAAGAGAGGACAGTCAATGAGGATGTGTTTGACTGTAAAGGGATCATGACAGCTATTGCAGTGAGGCATCAGGGAGCAGGGGGGGGGGTCGGCGAGGTGAGTATGTCTGAGGTGGGTGAGACCTATTCTGAGCCGAGTGACGTAGACTTGGTCTTCACAAGAGAGGCTGTGGGAAGTGAGGTTGATGGAACTGGAAGGTTGAATGTTGTAAAGTTTGTTATCAGTGTGGGTGTTCCAATAAGCGGTTTGATGTCAGCATGTGTTTTGGGGAAGGGGGAGAATGAGAGAATCTTTGGCAGCCACGTTGGCTTTGTTGTTGCCAGGGATACCCATGTGACTGGGGTATCCAGAAGAAAATGGATGCTTCCCCTGCACAGCGGGGGTGAAAGGAATTTACAAAGGATGAGGTGGGTGGTGGGGTTTACCAAGGTTTTGCAAGAAAGCGAGGACAGATTTTGAGTCCGAAAAGATGGCAGTTGAGGAGGGCAAGAATGATGGCCTTGGCCTCAGCTGAAATAGTTGTCAGAGAGTTTGTTTCTGAGGGTAAGGTCATGGATGACCCCAGCAGCTGCTGTCTTGTCACCCTCCTTAAAACCATCGGTGTAGATGGAAGTGTAGTTGAAGAGGTGGCATTTGATTTGGTTGTGGAGGGTTGATAAAGAGGTTTGGGTGTGTTTGGGCCTTGTTGTAGCTGGGGAAACCCAGGTAGATAAAATGGGTACAAATGGCCCGGGGGGGAAACAGGGCCATGAGAAGGTAGCGAGAGTAAAGCGGTTGATGTCAGTAAGGTGAAGGTCAGGCTTGATGCGAAGGCTGAAAGTGAGGGGCAGGGCTTTAAACCTGTTAAAGAGGGTGGAGAAGTTGGGATACCTTATGAGGTTGTAGATGGGATTATGAATATTCGCAAGGGTCCTGGTGGCATAGGAGAGGCCGAGCTTGTTACACCTGAGAAGAAAGGGAAGCTCACTGGCCTCGATGTGGAGGCTAGAGATGGGGAAGTCTTGTAGGCGCCCATGCAGAGCCTGGTGGTTTCATTCTGGATGGTGTTGATGTGATTAAAGTAAGAGTTGTGGGTGGTGTGGTAGACAATGCTCTTATAGTCTAGCTTGGCCTGAATGGTGAGCCTGACAATGTTAAGGGTGGGGGGGGGGAAGTGCTACGGTCCGCTTCCCAAATAGTGTTGGAGAGGATGCGAAGAAGGTTGAGGGAATTCTTGCAGTTCTGTTTGAGGTTGGTGATATGCTGCTTGTAGGTAAGCTTGGGGTCTAGGGTTAAAGCCAGGAATCTAGTGTGGTCGATTGTAGGAACATGATGAAAATCTGTTGCAATAAATTATTGTTTGTTTGTTTAATGAGGGCTTAATGGCACCATGACGAGGGTCAAATTGTGCCTGAGAGGTTAGATCATTTTAGAGAAGGGAAGGAAAGAAAACAGGGAGATTGAGAGAAATACGAGAACTTAAAGTCAGAAAGCTGGGATTGAGAGAGGAGGTGAATGGGTGAAAAAAGAAAAAAGGTGAGAGAGGTGGGTGGAAGAGGAGGACTAAATATGGTTGCAGAGGGAAGCATGATGAAGGAAGGAGATAATTTTATCGGGAGGGTTTTTCTGGAAGCACTCGGTAATTGAGTTGTGGGGAGCAAGGGAAGCTCTGGGAAGGTTGTACAGGGGGCAAGCAAGGAGAAAGTGATGGACTGTGAGGGTGCAATAGCAATTGTTGCAGAGGGTTGGGAGAGCCAATAAGGAGATGGGAGTGAGTGAGATGGGTGTGACCTATTCTAAGATGGGTAATATGAATGTTGTCAACACAAGAGAGGTTGTGTATGGTGGGTTTGATCGGAATGGTGGGCTAGATGACGTGGAGTTTGTTATCAATGTGGGAGTCCCATGAGGTTTGCCAGCGGTCATAAACAAGGGAAGCGATAAGCGGTTTGATGTCAGAAAGGGTTTGGGGAAATAGGGTGGATGGAGGTTGAGGGCAAGGCTTAGCGGCTGCATCTGCCCTGTTATTGCCAGGGATGCCAACATGGCTAGGCATCCAGAAGAAAAGAATACTTTTCCTGCAGAGGGTGGACGACAGGAGTTTTTGGAGGAGGAGGTGGGATGTAGAGTTATCCCTATTTAAGATTGAGTAAAGAAGTAAGGACAGCTTTGGAGTCTGAGAAGATAGCAAAGTGGCTGAGCGGAGACTACTCAATAAAGTTGAGGACGAGAATGGCCTTTGCCCTGGCTGAAAAGATGGATGAGTAGTCGGGAAGCCTGCCACTGAGGGTGATGTCTTGGATGACGGCAGCGGCAGCTATCTTGTTGCCTTCCTTGGAGCCATCAGTATAGATGGAGGTGTAGTTTGAGAGTTGGTCTTTGATTTGGTTGTGGAGATTGATGAAGAGGTTAGGGTGGGTTTGGGTTTTGTGATGAGTGGAGAGGCCCAGGTTGATAGGAGGGAGGGGGTGGCCCAGGGAGAAAAAGTGGGCCAGCAGAAAGTGCTAAGGGTGGTGGGGTTGATGCCGAGATGGAGGAGGTCTGATTTGATGCGTGAGGTCTGATTTGATGCGTAAGCTAAAGGGAGGGGATAGGTTTTTAGTCATATCTATGCATTTTTAGTCCAAAGTCCTCAAAGCCTACAAGGTTGAACAAAAGCATTCACTTTTAAATACCATCCTATTTGTAAATCATTACTTCAAGCCAGACACATTGAGCACAGGGGAATACTTTTGTCCTTGTGTTGAGTGTGAAAGTCAGTGCAACTGCAATGGATTCTGTTTACTATCAATGTCAGATTATGACCATGGAAAGTGAGGTGAAGTGTGTGGAAATCCTGGTATAATTGCTAATTGCTTGTGCTGGATTGTGGTTTCTGTTGTAAGCAATATAGACCAGGAAAGATTTTAGATTTTGTTGGGGCTTATAAGACACAAAATGTGTTGTGAGGTTTAGACTTAATGAATGCTATTGCCAAAAGGGTGAGGTTGGGGTGGAGATTGTTGGAGAGGCAAAAGTGCATGCAAACAGTTTTGTCATTAGAAAACTTAATCCCATTATCATTGCACCAGTCTTGTAACTGATTAAGGCGAAGTTGGAGGCAGCTTTCAATGACAGTATAGCTAGGAAGGGAGGGGAGGGAAGGGGGTAGAAAATAGTAAAGTGTTTCACATAGCACTTGATGTTTGGGCCAAGAAAATCAGTAATGTTGTTAATACTAATATTGAAGAGAGTAGGGGAGAGGATGCTGCCTTCAGGGACACCCCTCTACTTGGAGGTAAAGGTTGGAGAGGATGTGGCCGATACGGACCTGAAAATGTCTAGAGGATAGACAGTTTTGGATAAGAGTAGGGAGGTGGCCTCTGAGGCCAACAGTATGGAGTTTACGAATGATGCCATATCTCCAGGTTGTATCATAGGCGTTTTCTAAATCAAAGAAGATGGTCCCTTCCTTACAAAGGCCTCCTGGATAACGGTGTTGAGTCTATATAAGGTGATCTTAGGTACTTTGGTGTATTCTATAACCGCTCTGGTGGGGGAGGGGGAGGATTCTATTGGTTCCAATAAACCAATTAAGCATCTGATTGATAATCAGTTTCATGATCTTGCAGAGACAACAGGTGAGGGCAATGGGGCAGTAGCTGGATACTTCAATAGAACTCTTTTCATACTTATCACCTATCATCTGCCAAAAAGTCATGTGGGCAATCAAGTAAATCATGATGAAATAACCATCCTTACAAGGAATGGTCCATCAATCATTCATGGCTTTTGCACAAAGTATTGCAGGCATATAATGTATATTTATACTTAAGACTCAGCCAAGGACAAATCTGAATCGCATCACTCAACAGCAGTTATGTGGCTTGAGCCCAAGACAAATGACCTATTGTGTACAGTGTAACAGTAGCTGGTTGCTAACAAGTGAGCAGTGAATAGACTATGAAGATGCTGTCAGTTAAGAAGATATAGATTACCCCTGTGTTGTGTATGGTGTAACAATAGCTGGATGCTAGTCAATGAATTGTGAAGTCTCTCGGGTTGAATGGTGTGGATTATCCCTGGTTTTGAGAAAATTGAGGGTGTCGGGTTGGAGGGGTCTAAGGGTCAAAAATTCTTATTGTTAAACAATTTACTGAATACCACAATTTTGCAGTAACCATTACAATAGCACGAGAATATAAATTGGACTAAAAAAATTGTTGTTCCCAATTTAGTAGACAAACTTTACACCCACTTGTCCAATGTTCACAGACAAAAAATTAAAATATAAAAGTATCAGCTTTCATTTATACACCAGCTGTTTTATCAGTACTTTCTCCCAAAGACTTTGTATTCCATCAAAATATACAGAAGAACACTCATTCACACAGAATGAAGTTCGCAGTGCAAACAAACAATGATGTATTACATCGCCAACGAAGAAGTTGGACGAGATTATTTTTCGCCTCTGTCTGTCTGTTTGTTGTCTGTCATCAAGATATCTCAAGAACTGATAATTGGATCGGATTAAATATGGTGTTTGGTTTTGTTACTTCTTAAGGAAAATGTAATTAAAATTTGAGACATATTGGAACAGGGAAAGGGTGAAAATGGTGGGGACATCTTTTTGCCCTGTTTGTTTCTCATCAACATACTATAAGAACTGATGATTGGATTTGGATTGAATTTGGTGTGTGAGTTTGTTACTGCTTAAGGAAGAGCTGATTAAGATGTGAGACATATTGGAACAGGGAAAGGGTGAAAATGGGGGTTGGGGGGACATGTTTTCGTCCTGTTTGTCTGTCATGAAGTTTTCTCAAGAACTGATAATCAAACTTAGATTGAATTTAGTGTATGATTTTGTTACTGCTTATGGAATAACTGAATAAAATTTGAGACATTGGATCAGGGGAAGGGCGAAAATGGGAGGTGGGGACATGTTTTTCCCTCTGTTTGTTTGTCAGTCATTCAGATATCTCAAGAACTAATGATTGGATTTTGTTTAAATTTGGTGTGTGATTTTGTTACTGTTTCAGGCAAAAGTGATTAAAATTTGGGAATAATTGGAATAGGGCAAGGGCAGAAATTGAGGGATGTCAAGACTAAGTTGTCAAGACTAACTTGTCAAGACTAAGTCGGAAAGAAACTTTCCAATGGAATGTGCTGAACAATGACTTTGTGCTCTGAATGAAGATTCAAACAATCAATTTTCTTGACTCAAAGAGACTTACATCAAGTGTTTTCTGGAATCAAAGAATATAAATCAATTGGTTTTGCCATGAATGGAAGATGATGGAATGTGAATCTTTGCTGAAAGAGCTCACACAATGATGCTCCCCTTGAATAAAACTGAAAACAATGGTGTGGCCTTGAAAGAAAGCCAGTCAGAAGATAACCTACAAGTGATCAGATTGCAAATGTTCATTACAGATCAAAACTTGGGGATGAATCTTGGTGGGCCTAGGATTTTTGAGGTAGATTATATTGGGTATGGAGATCAAATAACCTCTAAAATTATTCTATGCATGTTGGAATTGCAACAGGTATGCGCTCTAGAGAATACTAACATTCTAGTTACTGTATGTAATATACTGTAAATTCCATAAACGTATCTGAAGTATAACTTCTATACCATTAGTTGTTCTGTTCCTTTAAGTTTCAAACAGTCAGACCCGACCTGATAAATAACCAGGTCAGGTCAGACTTTTCCTCTTTATTTTCTTTATTTTGAAAACCTTAGTTGTTGTGGAAGCTGGTATTGAGTATCACATTAGCAATGGATGAAGTCCTTATTGTGTGGTTATTTTAATTAAGAAAAAGTGGTTTCACTATTTGCTACAGTAAGTCTGTGGTTATGATTTGCTGGAAGAAATTTTTAAGGAGAAAGACAAGTCATGCAAACTAATAGTGTAATAGTTTCTTGTGGTAATAAGAATTGGCCAATGCAAATTTATTTGCTGAACACTAAAAATATATTTTGAAGACCACTTTTTAGGTAAAAAAGGAAATATGAAAGAGACATGGAGGACAATTAGTCTAGTCTGTAAATGACGATACTATGAAACAAATACTTCTCATCAACCCAGAAAGTTTTCTCAACACCTGAAAGATTTCTAATCTGGATAAAATTGTTGACATTTTCAAAAAAATTGAATTGAATGCTCAAAATGATCTCGTTACTTTCCATGTTTGCATTTTTTACTATTAAGGACCTGGCCCTGACAACACATCAATCAAAAGAGGACTTTGAGGACGACAATGAACTAATAAAGTTCTTGGTCAAAATATGTGTTAACGGCCAGCAATATGTCTCCCATGTCCACTGCCTTTTGCTATAGTGAACAGCTATGAGAATTTATAACAGTTTGTTATCAATCAATGATTGATACAGAAATATTTCATAAAATAATCAAACTAGTCGATTCCTTTTGATTGTCTTTGTCATATTTACAATAAGATGAGCATGCTAGATCACTTATACTTTTATTTTATGTAGAATGTTTTTTTTATGACTCACTGTGGCTAAATCCTTTTGTGTCATTTTTTTCTGCTGCCTCCCACGTTGAATAACTTTTCCAACACTCAGTGACACTTTCTGATCTGAATTGGTTTGTGAAGGAATAAAATTGAGAGAAAAGTTTTAAATATAGATTAATTATACGCAATAAGGCTTGTGATTATCTTCTGTTTTGACATGCAAGCAGATAGAACTATCCCTGGAACTCAGGCCATGACCGTAAATGTCCCAGCAATGCTAGCACCCATTTCCCAGCTGAACTGACAGAAGCAAGTGGAATAAATTGTCTTGCTAAACAACACAACACTTCGACTTGCAAGGGAATCACACACAGTATCTTTGGAATACAGGTTTGTTTTGACTCCTTAACCACTGAGCCACTGCACCTCTTTATGGTTTGGTTTCTTGATGTTTAACGGCACCGCGACAGTCAGAGTCAAATGTGCCAAGAGGGTATTAATAAATTATGGTGTAAGAGTTAGGATAGTGAGATGGAAGGTTTGTACGGGAGAAAATCATGAATTACAATAACGATTTACTATAATATGATACCAAAAATTCTCGGAATGTTATGTTCATTCTAAAAAAACTGTTCAAATCCTATTGCAGATTGCCTACTAATGTTCAAATCCTATTGCAGATTGCCTACTAATGTTCAAATCCTATTGCAGATTGCCTACTAATGTATGAATCTTTTGGGATCTTTGATTGTGAGAGATTGAAAAGA
Organism: Chiridota heheva; assembly: GCA_020152595.1. Classification (NCBI taxonomy): domain Eukaryota; kingdom Metazoa; phylum Echinodermata; class Holothuroidea; order Apodida; family Chiridotidae; genus Chiridota; species Chiridota heheva. Next base: position 87,874 of record JAIGNY010004424.1, read on the forward strand.
ACAATGATACGACAAATAATATTTACTCACGATGTAATTCCTCTGTTTCTTTGTCAAGTTTTGTGGCACTCTTCGTCATCAACTGCTGCTTGTTTGTAGCTGCATTGTCTGCAATATGGAAACATTGATATTAACCAATGCTACACTTTTCTTTACGCAAATTTTACCTTGAACAGGGGTACACCTAGAAAGTAGAATGGTAAATACCGCCATGGTTCACATGCCCATGCAAATTGACACCCATATGACCCGGCCAATTATAAGCAGAACATCAAAGATGTTGAAGCTCAACAAAATTTTGATATGGCATATACATGTCAGTGGTGGGTGGTGGCATATACATGTCAGTGGTGGGTGTGGTGGCATATACATGTCAGTGGTGGGTGGTGGCATATACATGTCAGTGGTGGGTGTGGTGGCATATACATGTCAGTGGTGGGTGGTGGCATATACATGTCAGTGGTGGGTGTGGTGGCATATGCATGTCAGTGGTGGGTGTGGTGGCATATACATGTAGTGGTGGGTGGTGGCATATACATGTCAGTGGTGGATGGTGGCATATACATGTCAGTGGTGGGTGCGGTGGCATATACATGTCAGTGGTGGATGGTAGCATATACATGTAGTGGTGGGTGTGGTGGCATATACTTGTCAGTGGTGGATGGTAGCATATACATGTCAGTGGTGGGTGTGGCGGCATATACATGTAGTGGTGGGTGGTGGCATATACATGTCAGTGGTGGGTGGTGGCATATACATGTCAGTGGTGGGCGGTGGTTATTTTAGTCATTGAAACAGGTTTTCTTATTTTAATCCTCTTCATCAGGTCACAACTTTAGCAGCATGTTGATTCTCAGATAAGTGCCAGCCATGCTGCTAGGCATGTATTTAGGGGTAGGGTGGGACACAGGAAGCAGTCTAACAGTGAGGTATCATTTCACATCACAATGCAAAATGTTAAATTTTGCCCTTTCGTGCGAGCAAATATTTTTTGAAATCAATACACATATAAGAAAATATGAGTTTTTTAATTCATAGCGATGTCTGAAAAATTATGCTTCTAACCAGAAGTTACAAGCCTTTTTGTATACATGTGTGTTCCAATGGGTGGTGTCATCATGTCTTTGTCAATTACTGATGTTGCGTGAGGGCGAAGGTCAGTTCAACCACAACATATGGTGAGAAAAGATATTTTGTAACTATGCCAAAATTTGGAACATTTACAGTTTCATTATGTTCAAAAATGTGAAGTACTCTCCTTCTTAGTACACTCAACAAGCAAGAAGATTGAGTTTAAACTCAAATATTTTTTTAACATCCAACCCAAAGATGTTGCAACAATTAGCAATAAATCACTTCATAGCCATATCTAAAAAATTATGCTTCTTACAAAAGTTATCAGCCTTTTTGTATAAATTATAATATGTATTCCAAAGGGTGGTGCCATCATGTCTCAGTCTATTACTGACGTTTTACAAAGGCGAAAGTCAATTCTACCACAATATGTGGTGAGATAATACATTTGATAAACATTACCAAATTTCCGGCAATTAGACATTACTATTTATAGAATGAAGTACCCTCCTTAATAGCATATTCTAAGTATACTCACACAAATAAGAAGATATAAGCATAGAATTAGTAGTTAGAAGTGGGTAGTTAGAAGTGGGTAGTTAGCTCCAATTTTGTTCACAATTTCAAAGTCAACATTGATAAGTTCTTTACTACAGTAGCTTTGGGCATCTTTGATTTGTTGTTGTTGTTGTGGTGGTGGTGGTGGTGATGTTAGCTTGGGCTTTTTATTGGGTGATTCACTCATCTTAGCCCATCATCTTATGTTAAGTTATTATCAGTTACACAGTATTACAAAAAAACTATACCTAATGACTGATTTCCCTCAAACTAGCCTTTGGACATTTTATAAACAAAAAAAATTGGAAATAATACCACCACTTTAAACTTCATTACCAAATTAACTTTGCAATTGGCTGACGAGAGTATAATAACACATTACATTATGAGATAGAGTGAATACCATGATTCAACATATAATATCCTGTGGCAGATACCCTACATATGGGGACCTGTCACCCTGTCTTAGGTACGAGATTTTCAATTTTATCCATAATATTTGGATGAATCTTGCCTTTTTTGGCATGGCCACATGTATAAATAGACACGTGCAGGTAATTTTATGTTACTTAGGCCTATTCCCAGGGTACAATCTACACAGAGCAGTTCAACTTATCTCGTACCCCCCACAAAGCTCCATAAACTAGAGCAAAACAATGGGGCAAGGAGTTAAAGTGCATATATACAAGAGGCCTTATCATTGTAAAGTACACTATACAGTAGCAACACACTTAAAAGTTTTCTCCCAGGTCCCAAACATGACCATTCTGGAATACCATAACTACTTTGGAACAGACTTTCCAGGAAAACATAAACCACAAGGCCCAATTAATAATTAAAGGATAAATTCAGTGGTCAAGCATGTCCATCTTATATAAAAGAGGACTTCAAAAGAAACAAAATGGTGAAGAAAGCATTCAAAAATCTTATTCCGTTAAGGAGAAGTTCAACTTTAAATCTGTCTTATCTGTGTAGAAATGACTGGTGTAGTAAGTCTACTATGGAACGTTGGTGTCCTCATCCTCACATTCTTAGCAATTGTTAATGTATTTTAAAGAAAGTTTATCTAAATTTTTACTATTTAATTCATATTTCCTCAAACTTTCTTCAAGTGGTACATTAAAAATACCCTTCCTACTGTAGATTCAGTTGTACTACTTTTTTGACATATCCCATGGTTTTTAAGATTCAAAATCGCAGGAGAAAATATGATAGAATACATAACGACTTTGAGAAATCTGAGGCTATGACATCACAACTAGTCTGATTTCAGTCATTGTTACACAGATGATGCCAAACTTTAAACTTAAATATCTCCTTACAGAAATAGATTTTAGAACAGTTTTCTCACTATTTTGTTTCTTTTGAAGTCCTTGTCCATATAAGATACATGTAGATCTGCTAGACCACTGAACTTATCTTTTAATGACTTCTATAGTACCAAGGCTTCAGATAAGAGCTCAATGACCTAAAAAACCTATCAACAATTGAAGATCAAAAAGTGAATTAACCATAAGTTTTTACTAGAAAGAATATGCAGACTTTCCAATGTTTCTACACTATTGGCGGCCATCCCCGGGGGCAGGGAGAGAAGGATTTTGTTGGGGGAGGAATATGTTTATGTCCCTCTTAAAATGAAGCTTTATGTAAAACCTCTACATATGGCTGGCTACAACACTATCTGCGTTCGACCCAGTGGTGGGGTTCCCAATTGCATTTTCAAATAATGTATTGAACAGAAGACCTTGGATGGGAAAATAGGGCTACACACAAAAAGTATTTGATGTGGAGGGGGAACGAAACACAGTCATTCCCACCCCAAAAAAAAAAAAAAAAAAATACCCCCTAAAAAATGAAGGATTATATAAAACCTTTATGGCTGGGTACACAGTCTAGGTTCTTCCCGTGGTAGACAGGGGGAAGGGGGGTGGGTTGCAATTGCATTTTCAAATGCATTATCACCTATTCGAAAATATTGCATTAAACACAAAATGTATCTGATGTGGCGGGTGAAAGTAACACCAATGCAAATTATCAGCGGACATTCTCATACGTCCTCCTTTTCATACTGAAGCTGTACAATAATATTTAACTTCAAGGTTTACATGTACCTCACCCAGTAACTCAGAAAACATGTAAAAGCTAGCAGTTTTTATAACTATAACACCTCTTTTAGTTCTATCAATTGAACAACAAACAAAGGAGAGGCACTGACTTTCCAATGTCAATGAAAGAATGTCATTAAGCCTAATTTCCAACCTGTACCTCCCTCAACACCTACATTCCCAGAACTACATCCTGGAAGCTTCCAATTAAGAAAATATGTGTGTCAAGCAAAATCAAGCAGCATGAAAAATGTTTAATAAAATTAAAGCAAAATTATGCGAAAAAATATTGCTTAATGTATGACAAACTAGACGTTGGATATGTTACAAATTCCCTCACCGCTAATATGCATATTCCAGCCTGTCCCACATTCCATTCCAAGCTGTCCCAAATATCATCCTATGCCTACACTCAGCGCACTCATACCTGAGAACCAGATACTGTATGTCATTCCACCACTTGCATGACCAACATGCCATCACAACTGAAATCCAGATGACACCCCACCACATGCCATTCCTCCCTGTCCCACATGTCTACCCACCCTGTTCCACATGCCAACTCACCCTGTTTCACATGCTAACCCACCATGTTTCACATGCCAACCCACCCTGTTCTACATGACAAACCACCCTGTCCAACATGCCAATGCATCCTGACCAACATCCCACCCCTATATACAATTTCACCCTCTCCCCCATGAAACCCCATGTTCATCCTAATCCCTTCAGCTACTTTATCATGATGTCATTTTCTACCCCACATTCCACTTATTTTTATACTGTATTTCCCAAACCCCTAATTTAAACTTATTTAGAAGCGAGGAAACTTTATTTGCTTCTTTATTCATAGCAAGACAAACATTGTGATTCCTATTCATGTCAGGAATGTCAATATCATATAAAACTAGAAATGTGAAGTCAGTAAGTCTGTCTGCCATATGTTTTTGATCTCAGGTCAAACACTTTGCAGCAGTATATTGTTATGCAAATCACCTAATAAACATGCACACGTACTATACCTCACCATTAAGTGTGAACAACGCTCTTCACATATACTGTATGATCATTTGTTTAAGCAAAATAACCACACCCACTTTAACTCAAGAGATATCACAGATTCAAATATTTTCATTGCTATGCAAATAAGCTAATTAGTATGCACGCACAACCTCCCAATCATGCTTAACTGAACAGTACCAATCAATGTCCTCTACCACTGAATCGAGTACCAAGTTATTATCTCTGGTTAAACATTTTATAAATAAGCAAATTAGTATGCACACACAGCCCCAATCATGCTCTTTGGGCAGCACCCATGTCCTCAACCCCTGTCCCAAGTTATTATCTCAGGCTAAAAAATTTATACGAAAGTTTATTGTTATTTAAATAACCTAATAAATAAGCACATTACATCTCATCATTGTGTACACAATGCTCTTCACATATACGATCATTTGTGTAAACAAAATCCCCACACCCACTTTTATTTAAGAGATATCATAGATACATATATTTTTGATAATCATAATTAGTATGCACACACAATCCCCCATTAATGCTCAATTAAACAGTATCCTTTACAGCTGTGCCAAGTTACATAACTTAAGTTATGCGCTCGAGCTAAAAACTGAATACACCCTGTGTGTAGACTATAATGCTCTTCAAATTTCACAAATTTCTGACCAAAAACCTGACTAGATACATTGCAAAAATGGGCAACAGTCAACAGATTTGTCCCATTTTATAACCTCAACGACATAGTCATCACTGAGCTGAAAATGGCATCTCACACAGTTCCAAATGGCATCCTATGTCCCACATGGCATATCCCACACCATGTCCCACATGACGTCCCACCCCCATCTCTTCTTCCACATGACATTCCACCAAATCTCCTACATAGCATTCCACCATATGTCCCAGATGGCATTCCTTGATATGTTCCATGTGGCATTTCACCATATATCCCACATGGCATCCCATCCTATGACCTACATGGCATCCCACCAGATGTCCCACATGGAACCCATCCCATGTCCCAAATGGCATCCCACCCCATGTCCCACATGACATCCCATTCCATCCCTTGTCCAACAGAGCATTCCACCATATCTTCTACATGGCATTCCACCATACAGTATGTCCCACATGGCATTCCACCATGTCCCACATGGCATCCACCATATGTCCCACATGGCATCCCAGTTAATGTCCCACATGGTATTCCACCCAATGTCCCACATTAATTCAACCCTATGTTCCACATGGCATCCCTCCCTATGTCCCACATGGCATTCCTCCCTGTGTCCAACATGGCATCCCTACCTATGCCCCCATGTCATCCCACCATATGTCCGCATCAGTGGCTTCCCACCTGATGTCCCACATGCCATCCCACCTTATGTCCCACATGGTATCCCTTCCAATGTCCCAATGACATCCTTATTTTAGCCAAATGGCATCATATCCCATGTCCCCTTGGCCTCCTACTATATGTCCCATATAGCCTCCTGCCATATGTCCCACATAGCCTCCTACCCTATGTCACACATGGCATCCCAACATGTGTCACACTCTGTGCTACTCCTGGCTCCCATCCTATGTCCCATATAGCCTCCTACCATATGTCCCACATAGCTTCCTACCCCATGTCACACATGGCATCCCAACCTATGTCAAACTCTGTGTTACTCGTGGCTCCCATCCTATGTCCCACATGGCATCCCACCCCATATCCCACTTAAAATTACTTCATGTCCCACATGACATCCCATGTCCCACATGATATCCCATCCCATAGCATTCCACCCAATGTCTCGCGTGGCATTCCACCATATATCCCACATGGCATCCCACTCTGTTCCACATAGCATCCCACCCCATGTCCCACATGGCATAGGCTCCATAAGAAGTCTCGACCTAACTATCACAGTCCCTGATTGAGCATACTACTGTATGTATGAAAGTATGTCAGTCCATATAATAAGTTATATGCAAATGACCTGTTGAATAAGAAAAAAAAGGTGTGATTTAAATAATCATTAATGATATAGCCCTTGCTGCATACCACATGGTATATATTCTATCCTATGTCCCACATAGCCCCCATCCATGTTCCATAAGACATCCCTCCATATATGCAGTCACATCCTGTCACATTCCCTGACTGAACATACTAACTAAAAAAGTCTTGTCAGTTCATATACTGTAGCAACTTTATGCAAATGAACACAACAATAAAAGCAGAGTTTAATAATCATGCCTGATACAGTCATTGGTGCACAAATATTTTGAAGAAGTTTAAGGGTTTTAAACATCCAGCGTTATGAGAGACACTTGAGGATCTCTACAGAATTTTGGGAAATTATATTATCTTACAGTTATCTCGAAGGAAATATCAAATGTTTTGTAGACTTTTTAAGGAAACTTTTCTTTAACCTTGTATTAAAAGTCTCTGAAAAACTAACATTTAGCGAGGAAATGTGAGGATATCTGAAGAAACTTTTGACTTTTTCTGAGAAACTCTGAAGAAACTTTAACATTTTCTGTGGACGGACAAAATCGCCATTACATAGATTCACATTATGCTTCGCATGCTCACCAAAAATATGCTGGTGACTCAGTTTCCATTAAATGATGCACTGCCCCTCATGGTGCAAGAGGGAGGAGGGGGACTCCTGAAATTTCCAGGTTACATGGTTATACCTAGAAAAAAAACCCTCTTAAATTATGTTTCCATTAAACGTTGCACTGCCCACCGGCAAATACCCCGTTTTTAACAGAGTAGTATTTCTGAGAGTAATCGTTTTGCAACTAGTTTTTCTTCATTGTTCCCCAATTGGACCTCCAGTTCCTGGGAAAGGAAAATTCTGAGAGCAGATTTGTCCCTCCAAAGAAATTCCTAATAGCCAGATTTGTCCCCTACCCCACTCATCCCAATTCATTAAATGTTTGACAAGCGGAATCATCAAACGTTTTACAAACCAGTAAAGTTTACTTCAGTTCTGAGTGTACTGTAGCAATCCTTAAAACTTTGCAAAACTTAATCCTGGATCTGTTCCAAATTTTGTTTCATACCTATGTGACCACAATTTTAGCAATTCCATCATGCCATCAAAAATTTTGGCAATTCTATCATGCCTAAAATATTTTAAGAGTTCACTACCCAATCAAATGGTTGGATAGCGCTCACCCTCCTGGCTCTAAATTTTTTTTTGAGAAGAGAAGCGTGAATACGCGATGTTCATTAACTTGCCGTCCCGGTCAAGTACATGGCACCGTCTCAAGCTGCCGCCTTTATGGATTTGACTGGCGTGCAAAGAGACTTAGGTGTGAAATTGTACACTATACGAACTGATAATCAATACCCTGTATCTACCCCAGCATCCTGGGCCCACCAAGTTTTATCCCTAAAGAATCTTTCTCACCTATAATGCCATTATAATTTCAGGAATACCTACTCTTTGTCCATGACTAACTGCTAATATAATTTTACATTACATTTGTCCACTAAATTCAGTCATTTGTCAATAATTTGACTTGAATTGACTCGATCAAGCTGTAAAAATTGCAAATTTCTAAGTGATTTTCAAGGCTGTCACAATATATCGATTATCACGATTTTGATTTTTTCTATGAAATTAAAAACTCACCAACATATGCACATCATCACTTTACGTACTTACATTTTGTGTTTTGCTCTAGTTCTTCTCCTCTTCTTCTAGCTTGATTTAATGACTGAAGGAAAAAAAAGTACAAGTGTAAGCGAAAACAAATGTAAAAGTAGCTGTTTTGGATAACTTAAATTTGTGCAGATGATCTACTGTAGGCCTAAAAGGCCAATATAAAATATTCTGTTGGTTAGTATCACGTCACTTCCGGGAGATGACGTCATTTGCTGGAGTGAAAACAAAGCTTTGCTTGTTACACGAACAGCAAGTCCATATGTGTTTACTGTACAACTGTCTGTGGTACGTATGGCATTATATAAACAAAAACAGCTGATCGCTTTTTTTTTTTCACATGCGTGCGGTTACTATGCGGTCTGATGACCTTGGGTCACTAAGTATCCGGATGTCCTACAAACAGAATACCGTACATTTTCTGATTTATTTTGGAGAAAAAAAACCTGTTAATTTTACCAAGTGCAATTGTTAATTTCACAAGTTTCTATTATTTATATTCTTCATACATTAATTGTGCAGCTTTAAAATCAAATTGTGCCTGAGATGTTAGATCATTTTAAAGATAGGTAGGAAAGAAAACAGATCAGAAAGCTGGGATCAAGAGAGGAGGTGCATGGGTGAAGAAAAAAAAAAGTAGAGAAGAGGGGGGTGGGAGAGGAGGACTAAATATGGTTGTAGAGGGAAGCATGATGAAGGAAGGAGATCAATTTATCTGGAGGGTTTTTCTGGAACAACTCGGCAATTGAGGTATGGGGAGTGAGGGAAGCTCTGGGAAGGTTGTACAGGGGGCAAGCAAGGAGAACGTAATGGACTGTGAGGGTGCAATGGCAATTGTTGCAGAGGGGTTGGTGGGAGCCAAAAATAAATTAACCACGATCGACAATCCGTCTGATCTAGCCTTTGTTATGTTTAAATAATACATCTGCTGTCTGTTGAATAATTAGTTGGTTTTTACATGTAATAGCATCTTTAATGTTTTATTTTGTAACACAGTTTCATGCAAAGGGATACAAATGACTGTCGGGTAGACTTTTGGAGTGGCCAAAATAGAACTATTTTTAGTTATGTAATTTAGCAGGAATTGTAATGTATTTGTTTCTTTCCTTGTACAGAGTAAAGCATTCTATACATAAAATATATTTCAGGTCTCTCTTGTCAATAAGTGAGCAAATATTCTGCCCATATGAATTTGATTCTTTTTTAAAAACTCTTGCATCCCAGGTCATGAAACTCTTCAAACCTTTTTTGCAGGGAATGGATTAAGCCTATTAAGGAATTTATCTTGCAATTTTTAGGATTTTTAAGGATTAGTTCAGTGGTCCAGAAATAGATTGTTAAAGAAAGCATTCAAAAATCTTGTTTGATATAGGTTTTAACACTAGAAAGAATGACCCGCATTGACGCACCTATTATTCTTTGAATGACTGACATTTAATGTACAATGACTTACCCCTGCATCAAAATTTGATTGTAATTGACGCAACATATCCCAGGAGTCGGAGGGTGTGTCATACAATTGATAGACCTATGTTTGTTTGTTTGTTTGATGAGGTCTTAACGGCACCACGACAACGAAGGTCAAATTGTGCCTGAGAGGTCAGATCATTATAGAGGTAGTAAGGAAAGAGACCAGGGGAAGAATGAGAGAAATTCAAGAACAAAAGCCAGAAAGCTGTGAACGAGAGAGGAGGTGCATGGGTAAAACTAAAAACAAAGTAGAGAGGGGGTGGAAGAGGAGGATTAAATATGGTTGTAGAGGGATGCATGCTGAAGGAAGGAGACTATTTTATCTGGAGGATTTTTTTGGAAGAACTATGCATAAACGACCAATGTGTACTTTTTTTGGCTTGTACACGTATACAACAATCCCTTAACGTTCACAGCTATTCTTATTAGTCATATACCCACAATACACTTTTTGAAGTACTGGTGGCATGTACAGTGGGTGTTACACTTTCCATACATAAATGTAAAGATGCAATAAATGTTAGACTACCCAACTTAGGCCTAAAGTTTCACAGTTGTGGCTTTTCTTGAAACCTGGCAGTTTCTATAACAACGCCAGGTTTAAACTAACAACGCCCGGTTTAAACTGACAAATCAAGTATTTTCAAACTTTTTGTAAACAAAACTCGGAACAAAACAAAGTGCATCAACCCTACCCGTACGGTTACTGTTTTATCACTGTATCATTGTATTAGATGAATGTTCTGTTAATAATGCTGAAAATGAGAACGGAGGTATTGGTGAATAAAATATTTAATAAACTTGTATGTTGTCCGCGTGTAGTGTGATTATTGATGCCGATTTTGATTCATACCTCAGTCTATGTCCAAAGGCATAAACCAACTCCCACTGTACCAGGTCAGTTACCGTAGAAAAATTAATCTGCGGGCATGCAGTACAATGTTCCCTTATTTACATATGCAGCGGGAAAAATCCACTTGCTAATTGCAACACAACATTAATTTGATTTCATAATTCAGCAACATTAAGGCCCTATTTAAAACTACACTTATAATTGAAGCAAAGAAAGAAGGAAATCTTCTGATGTCTTAGGCTGTTTTTGTCTTTATTGCTGTACTTTTAATCTGAATTGGCCCATATGTGCATTTGCCATTACACAATAGCTACTCCAAGGTCCCGCCCCATATCCTTATATGGTATTTATCTCTTACGCTACATCTGACTGTTTGAACATAACTTTTGAGCGCTAATGAGCATGAACAGCATTGCCCCACTCCCCACCAAATCCATATTTTCTTGATCAAAATTCAAAGCTGTACTTCCAGCAATATTAATACAAGTCATGATTTGATATCAAACCGAATTACTTTGTATTCCATAAACCCACTTTGTGGTCTTTCTTTTGGAAGGTTTTTGATCATGGCAGAATTCAGTCGTGCAATACACTAAGCTATCAACTTTAAAAATCAAAGGATAAATTTAGGTTCAACATTGTGCTTCAAACATTTAGCAGTGATAAACAATATTTTTTCAGTCATTCAGTAATCGTGTTTTATGAAAAATAACACGTGTATCTGAACATTCTTTTTCTACATGCATTTTCGAACGATATATAGAGATAATACTATTCATGTACATATATGTTAATAAGCTATTACCTAGAGCATCCGCAAAGAATGAAAATAAACCAGCTACACTTCGAACCAATGAAATCATTTTTAGCTACAGTAGTCCCCCAAGCAAAAATGTACATGAGATGTCTAATACACGTGACAGCGAGGAACTTTTCCATTGCTAGCACTTACGGTAGTAGGCAATGAACGGTAGAGCTTTTCAATGCTGAAAGTTACAGTAAATGGGGTCGTAATGTGTATTTCTTTACATATTTGAACAGTTTTGACTGGGTCGAGTGCTTAGAAATATATCATACAATGTAAATGTCACGGGGGGATGGCATTCAAATTTTTGAGAGAATTAATGGTCATTTTTTCTTGAGGATCATATCATGAACGGTTATCATACAAAGTGACAAAAAAACAGGTGGATATTTCATTCCCACTGTACGTTAATTATTCCGTAGCAATTTTTCCCTTACTCAATGATCATTATCATCATACTATTTTTATCCACGATTTTTTCCAGCAGAAAGTTTTATTTCTCCCACTCCAAAAACCTCAAAAATATAAATAAAAAAGTTAAAAACAAGATTGATCTTTAACCTAGTTACTATGGCAGCACTTAAGCTGTTGACAGGTTCCTACTTGAATCTAGGGCCTTATAGTGGGGCGGATATGTGACTGAGGTGTGCACTTCTGGATAGAAGCGTGAACATTTGCACAAAGGGGTTTTTGAGTATGCTGATTTCAAAAATTGCGGGAACCACGATGTCACTTCAACCCTTCCCGCCAAAAAAATTCAAAATTCAAAATGGCCACCACAAACACGTTTTTGCCCATAAATCAGCTGTTAGTGCCCCGATTGCCATGATCTTGGTGTCTATACCTATGTTCTTGAGGTCAAGAAATCCAATAAAACCCATGCGAAACATCATAAGATCCATCTTCTTGCCAAAAAATTGAAAATGCAATTCAAAATGGCCGCCACAAACTTATATGAGAATCTCATGAGAAAAGAAGTTCTCATGAGAGCATGAAAAACAATTATGAGAATCAGGACAAACAATTTTGCATGAAAACATGAATTATTTACCTCATGAGGACATAAAATGATCATGATAAACGATAATTATTAATGGCAACCATGGCAACCTTAAATTCATGAGCTCCCTAACACGTCATCATGTCCTGTTTTGGTTTCTGTAAAAACCATGCAATGGAATGTGAGATCTAATTATGAGAAGTGAATTTGCTCATAAAATCTGAAAGCTCACAACAGCAAGTCTGGCACAGTATTGTCATTCAAGGAAGATGTTGGCGATACCTTGCTAGATGCATGCAACTTCGATCCAGATGAAGAAACTGTAATATTGATGAGAGTGGCAAAGTTGGTCCGCAAAGAAATATTTGAGAAAAAATACCACTTCAATAGTTCCTTATGTGATAAACAATTTGACAATCTACCTCCTTCTCTATCTGCCCTCGTCAGGATGATTCTAGGGAGGTCAAATGCAACACAACGTGTAGATGACAACGATGTAAGCACAGCTGCCTTGTCCATCACACAGTTACTTGTCTTCAATGCCGTCAAACGAGGTAGGAGAGATTCTGTAGCAGCACGGCACAATTCGGACTGTGAGACGGTTCTCCCATTGTATCTTGGCCTGCTTATTTACAACCAAACGCGTAAACGTGATCTCATTGACAATCTATTTGAAAAGGGTCTGTCGATGTCATATGACAGAGTTTTGCAACTGTCTACTGATGAAGCTAATAGAATAATTGACATATATGAGAATGAGGGCATTGTCTGTTCTTCAAACCTCAGAAACCAACTGTTCACCACTGGAAATCTCGATAATATAGATCACAACCCATCATCCACCTCAAGTCGTGATTCTTTTCATGGCACCGCAATATCAATAACACAGCACATCACAAATGACAATCCTGGTGTTGTTAGGGTCCTTCAGGAGATTCCCGAAAACAGGGCCCAACCAAAGTCGAAATCTATCAAGTCATTACCAAAGTCATATACTGATGTGCCACCGGTTTCGCTCCCTGATAATGTCATCCCAACAGTAGAGGATGATGAAGCAATTCCAATATCTGCGGAAATGAATGATGATGAAATGCAGAAGTTTTGGTTTGAAAAAGTGAGGACGAAGTTGGCTAATGAAAATCAAATTTATCAGGTGAAGACGGACATATCATGGTCAGCCTACTTTGCCAGCTTACAGGTGTCTCTACCCAAAACATCTGCAATTATCTCTCTCTTACCATTATTTCGAGATCAAGCACATTCACCCGCTATGGTCAAGCATGGGATGAATATCATCAAACAGATCACGGTTCGTGTCAACCCAGGCCAGATACCACTGCTCACTGTCGATCAGCCATTATATGCAATTGCAAAACGAATTCAGTGGAAATGGCCAGAAGAGTATGGTGAAAGACATTGCTGTACTGATGGGGGGTCTCCATATAGAAATGGCCATGTTGAAAGTAATTGGCGACTGGCTTGATGGTAGTGGTTGGACCTATGTTATGACTTCGGCCAATGTTACAACTGAGGGACGTGCAGCTGGTCTGCAGAAAGGTTCACACACATCCAGAGGTCAGTGGGCACATCAAGTAACCGCAGCGGCTCTGTACATTCTCCTTCACAGGTCATATGCTGAGTATCAAATCAACACATCAGATGATGAACAAATACACTATGATGAGTGGTGTAAACAGATGGCTTCAAAGCATCCTCAGTTCGATTACTGGTACAAAGTCTGGCAGTTGGAACTTCTCTTCTTACAGTTCCTTAGATCACAGCGTGAGCAAAAGATATGTTGCCTACGTGCAGTCACTTGGAAAGATTATTCCATGGATGTTCGCTCTTGACCACTACCACTATGCTCGCTGGATGACCGTTCATGTGAGAGACCTACAATCCCTTGAGATTAACTGCCCTACCACACATGCAGAGTTCCTGAAAGGCAACTTTGTGACACAGAAAACTTTGCACAAATTCTCAGCACTAGCCCATGATCAAGTTCATGAACAGCTGAATGCAATGGTGAAGGGAGATGGAGGCATAATAGGTATCACTGAAAATGAAGCAGCACTAGCAAGGTGGATGGTGGCAGGTCCAGAAACAGCTAGACTTCTAATGGAGTATGATGACAAACATGCTAGGGGAAAGAAGGACACAGAACGCCACCATGAACAAATACCAAGTGTACAGAAGACTTTCTTATCTCACGTCAAGAGTGTCACTGATGTAATGGATGAACTTGGCAACCCCTTTGCTGATACAAGCACAGACCTCTACGCACTTGACACCAAAGTGATAATGTCTGATAGTGGTAAATGCTATAAGGTCCGCAGAAGACATAGGCAAAACACAGTACAAGAAATTTGTTGCCGAGCGTTTCAATGGCACAATCACTGCATTTAAAGACACCATACATAAGAACAATCTGCCTTTGTTAAATTCTAGTTCACGAAAGAAACCTGCGAAGTCCGCTTCCAAAATTTCCAACCTGCATAGTGATGTTTGTCTCTTTTCACGGATGTATATATCGTGTCAAGCTAGAGAAAGCGATATGGATGCCTTCTTCAGCCATGAAAATCATGCCTGGCCTCCATCATTGGCATCAAATGGTATTATGCATCAAACATGCAAATCTGACTTGATGGGATGCCTGGAGACAATGGTACCACAACCAGAATCTGTTCTAAAAGTTGACGTCAAAATTGTTGACGGTGCTGCCCTTGTGCACATGCTTGATCCAAAGAAGTCCAAACTTTCTGTCAAAACATTCCACGACTATTCACAACTGGTGTTCTTGCCTTACATATAACACATGTTACAAGACGTTGTTCGTGTAGATGTTGTCTGGGATGTCTACGGGGAGGACAGCCTAAAGACACAAACACGACAGAGCCGTGGATCTGGTAATCATCTCCGGGTGGACAACAACACCAATATTCCTGTTAACTGGAAGAACTTCCTTCGCTGTGATGCAAACAAAGACAGCCTGTTCCAACTTCTAGCCAATGCAATACAAGAGTTTCAACCTCCCCCAGGGAAGCAAGTGATCTCCACACATGGCCAGAATGTTGTATCATCTCCCATGACTGACCTTTCAAGCTTATCCTGCACTCACGAAGAAACGTACACACGGCTTCTTTTTCATGCTTCCCATGCGTTCCATCATGGATTTACCAAGCTGATGATACACGCAACAGATACTGATGTGGTGGTCATTGCGCTTGCAGTGTCCAGCGTTTTACAGGACTGTGAAATATGGATAGCATTTGGTCATGGTGGTAGACTACGTTACATCCTATGCCACCTAATTGCAGCGGAATTAGGCAATGACGCATCATGGGGTTTACTATTCTTGCACGCAATATCAGGATGTGATACTGTCTCTGCCTTTCATGGAATTGGAAAGAGAACCGCTTGGGCTGTATGGTGCAGTATGCCTCATCTCAAACCAATTTTTGCTCGGTTATCCCATGCTCCATGCCAGGTTTCCCCAGCGACTTGGAGCAAATAGAGAGATATGTTGTTCTCTTGTATCAGCGAACATCATCACTCAACCATGTGAATGAAGCCAGGAAGCACTTGTTCACTCAAAACCGTAAGATGGAAAACATTCCTCCAACGTTACATGCCATGGAACAGCATGTGAAAAGGGCTGTTTATCAGGCAGGGCACATCTGGGGACAGTCACTTATAGGAGACCCTGAAGTTCCATCGCCAGATTTATGGGGCTGGGAGAGAGTAAGAGGTGATTCCCCATGGACTCCATGCTAGACCACTCTTCCAGAGGCAGCCAAAGCTTGTCAGGAACTGCTGAAATGTGGATGCAAAAAGTCTTGTACAAAAAGATGCAAGTGTGTCTGCGCAAATCTCAAGTGTACACAGTTGTGCTTCTGTTCCGGACAGTGTAGCAGAGAATAAAGCATATCTGAACATATGAGATACTGACAGCTATCATGTAATCATTTTTAACATAATGTATGACACACTATTTGACTGCTTTACCTGAAAAAGGTATACCATGCTCAATTGTGATATACTTTGATCTGACAAATAAATGCTATTATATGGAATTGTTTTCAACTTTTCACCATAATATTTCATATGTATTCTACCGACTTGGTATAGATAGTAAGATCACGGTGATTGGGGCAGGTTTTTTGGTCAAAAACTTGCTTTGTGAGGGCATTTTGATTGTATCTGTTTTACTATTCACAATATAATGTACGTCATGATATTTCATGTTTTCTATTGGGTTCCTTGACATAAAACAGGTATAGATACCAATAAATGATGGCTGGATAGCCATTTTATGGCCAACAATGGATTTGCGACCGCCATTTTGAATTCTAGGTTTTTCGTGGGAAGATGTTATGATAGTTTACGTGGGTTTTATTGGGTACATTGACCTCAAAAACATATGTCTAGAGACCAAGATTATGGCTATTTAGGCACTTAGATCCGTTTTATGGTAAAAAAGCTTTCTTGTGGCGGCCATTTTGAATTTTGAAATTTTTGGGTGGGAAGATGTATCTCATGATGTTTGGCATATGTTTTATTGGATTCCTTGACCTCAAGAACATAGGTATAGACACCAAGATCATGTTAATCGGGGAACTAACATCTAATTTATGGGCAAAAACGTGTTTATGGCGGCCATTTTGAAATTTCGAAAAAGTGACATCGTGGTTCCCGCAATTTTTGAAATCAGCATACTTAAAAAACCCTTTGTGCAAATTTGCATGCTTCTATCCGGAAGTGCACACTTTAAGTAAAAATTGTTACATATCCGCCCCACTATTATTGACTTGTTTGTGAACAGAACTAACACATACTGTAGGGGTTTACTATAGTCATGGGGGTACAGTTGAAAAGACCGCTAAGGTTTCATAAGTGCATAAATTCCAATCATTTTTGTATTTCTGTGTTTGATTTTCTTCTTGGTGTCAAATAATTTTTATTTGTGACATTGTAAACCATAATAACCACAAGTATTTTGTTCAGAAGAGCGGTGAAATAATGTTTTTACATTACCGATGCCCCCATGTAGTGAATGTTTCAGTCTTTGTGTGTACAGTATATGGTATTTTAATACTCATTCATAAAATCTGAAGAACACTTCTCATTGGATAAATGTGAGGTGTGTTTTAGACCTCGTGGCTTGTCCTAGGGTTGCATTTCCCAGGGATACTTTTATAGACAAACTATCTGCATTATCGCATTGATGTATGGTTAAAAAAATTGTGTAGTGGGTTATGTTTCTATACAATATACACTAGATCTTTGCTTTCCAGTTTTATTTCTTTACCATTCAACAAACATCGATACACAATCATACATCAGTTCAGGAAATTATCAACTTTTTGGATTTTCATGGTTTTTAAAAATACGTGAAACCAAGTATATTTATAAACATCAGCAGCTAGTTAAAATCGGTCTAGGCCACGGTTGATGCTGCAAAATTTGCTCCAAACTTGCTAATTTACCATATTATGTACCTTTCTTGCTTTAATTCTTATACAGAGTTCTTTGAAGTCGCTTCAGTGCTTAAAAAGACAAAATTAGAATACCCTTGCTCGTTTTGGTGAAAAAGTTTTTACAAGTGGGACGTTCCAAGTTTCTGTCTCTTGTATTGTTTATGTTGACATCATATTACTCCTATGGTTATCGTACAGCTGATTGGCTAACAACTCATGCACATTTAAGTAGATTCAAGTTACAAGTAAACATTTTTATCGAACCTTGACCTTATGAATAATCAACAAAATTTAGTTCTGCTCTAAAAGTAATGGCTGAATACAGAATCATGATAGGCCTAGCTGTTCGCATTGCGAACAGAAGACTCATAACAGCGTAACATAACATAACAGAGTACGTGCTTAAAAGGGTTAGTCTCCCATTAAAAGCCCAAACTAACACCACCACCACAAAAACAAAACAAACAAAAATCAAAGATGCCCAGAGTTAGTTAAGAACTTATAAATGTTGACTTTAAAATTGTGAACAGAATTGGAGCTAACTACCCACTCAAGCAAACCATTCCACTCATTAACCACTCTTTGCAAAAAGCTAAAATGACTAATGTCTATCCATGAGAACTCTTTGGTCAACTTCAAACTGTTACCACCTGTCACATTAGGATCAGCTGAAACATGCAAGAAATAACAGGAAGTCAAAACATCACTACCAAAAAGGAATTTAAAAACCTTACTTATATCGCCATGTACTCTTCTCAACTCAAGCATGGTCAAACCAAGAATTCTCAGCCTTGATTCATAAGAGAGATTCCTTACCTCAGGAATAAGTCTAGTGGCTCGTTGCTGAACGTGCTCCAAAATGAACTTATCCTTCTCATAAAAGGGACTCAAAGCCTGAATAGCATACTCAAGGTGAGGCCTGAGTAACTGCTTATACAAATTAAGAACAATCTACCAAGAAAACAATCATTTCTTCTAATCAAACCAAGCATCCTATTTGCCCTTGCAGCTACATACATATTGCTCCCACTATTTGATAAGCCCAGGTACAGAGGAATTATTTCTTTATAAAATAATTCCTGCAAAATTGTCTTTCCTTCCAACAGAAATATTATAATTCTTACCCAAAACTTACGAACATTAAACTCTAATAACATCAATCTCTCTGAAACACATACCGCAAAAACACGGCAAACTTATAAAGAATAAAAAATAATGCCTCTGCCCCATTCCCAGCACCTTTGACAGATTTTTTACAAATTGACGCC
Source organism: Chiridota heheva (assembly GCA_020152595.1). Classification (NCBI taxonomy): domain Eukaryota; kingdom Metazoa; phylum Echinodermata; class Holothuroidea; order Apodida; family Chiridotidae; genus Chiridota; species Chiridota heheva. Next base: position 107,169 of record JAIGNY010004424.1, read on the forward strand.
AGCTGCATCTGGACTTTGGCTTAGCGTGGTCCAATCAATTAAGATTGACACATTTAAAGGGAAATACTCACAAAAGTATATGCCCCCTTCCGTTTCTCATGTTGTCTTCCAAATTTGAAGTCCAAAAATATAAACTTGAGTTTGGTGGTCATGGGTAAGGGACGGGGATCACAGCAGTTAAAAGTGCTTTGAAGGGGTACACCAGAATGATTCCTTCTTCTACATGTTTAATCTAATATTATCAGGCTATCGAATTTAGGGTGGGGGCATTCTACTTTGTCAAACATAATTTGGTAGATTATTTTGTCCCCTCTCCAGTTTTCTTGAATTTCTCAACAAAAATTAATAGTATTACGAAAGCAAGAAGGGGATGTGGGGGCAGGAAGGCGAAGGCGGTGGGGGAGTGGATCGTTTTTATGATTTCCTAGCTCATTTGCATGTTAAAGTGACAAACTGGGATCGTTAAACTAATGAATTTGGTGTGGGGGGAATTCTTTTTATGAAAACATAATTTTGTAGATCGTATCATCCCCTTTTCCATTTTCCTCAATTTCTCCACAAAAAATGGAAGTATTACGAATAGGAAGAAGGGATGAGTAGGGGCAGGGTGGGGGCGGCAGTGCCACGGTTGTTTGTTAAGATCTCCCAATTTGCAAGTTTCAAATGGCACATTGGATCGCGAAACATTGAATTTGAGGTGGAAGAATTCTTTTTACTGTGAAAACATACTTGGTATATGATAATGTCCCTTCCCCCTCTCCATGATTTGTTTTCTTGAATGAAGATAAGGCGATGCTTCCATCATCCCTCTCCCGTGTTCAGTGAATTTCCTTATATTTCTCACTTCACAAAATGCTTATGCCCACTCCCCCGCATCGGTACAGTAGAAGGAGTTAGTGTCTTTAAGAGTGATTATTTCAAAGTTATTTAGTTTTATAGGCCTAGTACATTCTGTAAGATCTATTAGTATTTTAGGTATATAATTTGTTGTGTGTCCTGTTTGTCAATGCCACAAATCTCACAATAGTTTTTTTTTTTTTTAAACCAAGGTAGATATTTTAGTGCCACGCCGGTATATATATATATGCTTTATACTCTGCTATCATTCTGTGTTCTGTATCCATGTAAGGTATTTCATTTATGAGGTTGATTAAGATTATCAAGTTAAACAAACAAAAATCTATAAAAAAATGTTTACAATTTTTCTCATGTAGGGAAGAGTCGACCCCAGGGGCAGGGCGGACCCTAAGGGCATGTAAGACCCCAGGGGCAGGGCAGACCACAGGGGAAAGGGCGGACTACAGGGAGACCCCAGGGGCAGGGCAGGGCGGGCCGCCTCTGTGAAACAGCAAAGCTAGGGGTCTGATTTCAGATTTGACCAAAATCCTTTTTGGTGTTTTTTCATCTTTCCTTCCTTCTTAAATTACAGATCAGCATCATTGGAAAGGAAATTTTATAAGGAATCTAAATATGTAACACAAATCTCTGTTTTCAATATTGACAAGTTATACTTGTGCAAGGATTAGCCATTTGTTGACCAAATTTAGCCAAAAATTGCTTAATTTGCATATTTTTGTCCAATATTTCCTTATTTGGCTTCCATTACTCAAAAGATCAATATCTTAGCTTCCATTCCAACCAAACTTGTAATGAAAGAAAATGAAAGGAAGGTTGTCAAAAAGCACATGAAAAAAAGTTACGAAAATTGAGTTGCATTTTTCAAAGTCCTGGTACTATGGACCTACTGCCTAAACTTAGGGGCTTAACGGTAGAGTATAAGTTAACTATAACATTAGGCCTAACGTTATAATTACATCATGCAAAATAAGCTAATGTAGGTCTAACTTAAACTGTGCAAGTTCAGTATGCATTAAGCTATTTTATCATCGTATTACCTGCTGCGATTTTGCTTCTGAACCCCTAGGTGCCTTTTTCCTCAAGTATGTGACCGTATCCCAATCACTTTCAGCCATAATTCAGAATTTGTATCGAGACTTGAGTGCACAACCTGCAGTACCTTACTATTGCAGTACCTTACTATTACTCTGACAACACAAACCTTGCTGAACTTCACCAATCTGAATTTTTTTTCTTCTTATTAATTTAACTTTTCAATTTCTGTGCTCATTTTAAGTCATTTTGGGGCATCAAAAACAAGAAATCTTCAGACCTTTCTTTGCCTCTGGATCCCGGGTTTTGAGCTAAATTTTCTCAACTTCCAGTTTTTATTTTCTGCTTTATAAGAAAAAGTGTGGTCCTTCCATAACTTCTAAAAAATTTTTTTGAGATTGAACCTATTAATGTTAGAGGTTTTAGATATCTTTAAAATAAATAATACGTCAAGAAAGTCTAGAAATAGGTCCATTTTCATGATGAAAAAGGACTTAGAAATTAATCATTTATTGCTTGCTCCAAAAAAAAAGTTGAAAGGAAATTGTAACGTCATAACGTTTTCCTACGTCGTTTCAGGGACTGCTCAGGCTGATCGTAAACAATGCATCACACCCACACTAATGATGGGCGTACTGGAAAGGGGGCGGGGTAAGGGGGGAAGGGGGAAGACTTCCCCAAAAAAATTGGGCACCTACAATTCGGGAAGAAAGGGTATCAAAATTCGGGCAAAACTGTGTTAAAAATCTGACTTAAATATTTTCTGAATAAAATAATTTTTGTTAAAGAAATAAGTAACCAAATTCGTAACTGAATATTTTTGAGCAAAAAGTCAAAAAGTTAAAAGATGGATTCTAAATAAAATAATTTTTGTTAAAGAAATAAGGGAATTGATCATGTGCCACACATTTATGTATCAAATTGTGTGACAATGTGTGTATATATATATATATATATATATATATATATATATATATATATATATATATATATATATATATATATATATATATATATATATATATATATATATATATATATATATATATATATATATATATATATATATATATATGTATGATCTTTAAAAGCTTTGTTTAGTTGTTAGTTGTTTAAAAGCAGATAATTTGGCATTGTGGCAACATGGAATGTGGATTTTATGAGTATATTCATGAACTGTGTTGAAATAGGGCAAGATTGGAGGATTCGGGAAAAAATTGTTCTGCCCCCAAAAATTGAAACTGTTCCGTACGCCTATGATACTAGCCACGTACAAATAGCGTCTGATTGCGAAGGTTTTTCGGGCTGTTTAGATCTTAATTTGTCATCTTCAAGTTTAAGCTATTATTAAAATGATTTGGAAATGAATAGAGAACATTCTTAGAATTAAGGGATGTCGTTCCTTTTAAATTTGAGCTGCTTGCAGATAAGAAAGAAGGATCAGGCTACAACCCTTGCCCTTACACGGGGCTTTAACACGGGCCCTTACATAAGCTCTTACACGGGCCCTTACATGGGGTCTTTACATGGGCCCTTACACGGGCCCTTACACGGACCCTTACACGGGCCCTTACACGGGCCCTTACACGGACCCTTACACGGACCCTCACACGGACCCTTACACGGACCCTTACACGGACCCTTACACGGACCCTTACACGGGCCCTTACACGGGCCCTTACACGGGCCCTTACACGGGCCCTTACACGGGCCCTTACACGGGCCCTTACACGGGCCCTTACACGGGCCCTTACACGGGCCCTTACACGGGCCCTTACACGGGCCCTTACACGGGCCCTTACACGGGCCCTTACACGGGCCTTACATTTGTTTGTGAAAATTTTGTTTGTTTACTTTTTAACGGCTTGCCATTGTGACACAATAATTACAATTCACTTCTATTTGATCGATTTTTCATCCTTTGATCATATTCCACACAATATATTAACAAATATATACAAATTTTGTAACTAATTAAGTAGGCCAGTAGGTTACAGCTTTGTCTTTTGAGCTAATAGTTATGAGTTCGAGTCTTTTACTAATTTTGTTCTTCTTCCTCTGTCTCTTTCATTTGAATTTATATCATTCTCGAAACAGTAAAATTTTCATGTAAGAGACAATGCGGTCAAGCTACTATTTAAATCGAACAAAATAAATCTGGCGTGAGCTGAATATGACACTGTACCCGGTAAGCCCCGAAAACTAGGTTCATGTCAAGTACACAAAACACGTCCAGAATTACATCGTTTTGTTTCCCCTCGCCATTAATAAACGACTTTTAATTTGAGAATTTAAATTACTACATGCTCTATACGGTAGTGAAGTTTGGGCGTCGTTTAGTGTTAAGGAGATTGAGCTTGTTTAAATAAAATTTGGTCAATATGTGTTGGGATTACCCCGTAGTTCGGCAAACGCACCTGCAATAAGTAAATCAGGGCTTTACTTTTATTCTTCCTTTATGTTAAGCATGGCTAGTAATGATATTCATGCTGGGACGAAGATATTAATCATATACCGTACATTTATCTCCAGGTTTTGGTATGTCTGGTTAAATCAAGGTGTTGATAATGTTTCTTTCTTTTTAGCAAGTTTCCTGCAAGAATTATTGAAATATAAATAAACAGACTTGGAAAACACAACTAAGCCTACTTCTATGAATAGTCTTTGCTTATATAATGAAATCAAAACCCATAATGAATTTGAATTTTACATTACGCACATCCAGTCCAACAAATTACGCTCATTACTATCCAAATCGAAATGCATAAGGCCGTCCTTACAAAATTCCACGTGAAATCGCACTGGCGTATTTTGTAACATGCACAAGCTCGAAGATGAGTTTCATTTTTTGCTCGCATGCCCATGCTTTTCTGAAATAAGATCACTTTATATTCCAAAGTATTCTTTATGTTAATCTATCACTTCAGCGATTCCATTTTATGTTACGCACAAAAAGCAAATTTCTTTTATTTAATATATGTTTTTTTGAGAGAGAAAGCTGTATTTCGAAAAGAAATTGCATATGATTAGTTGCATCATCTAATTTACCTTTAGTTTTTTGAAACTTTATGTATTATACATTCTTATTTTATTGCTGTAAGCAAAAGGCCTGTGGCCTATTAAGTAATTAAACTGAATTGACTTGAAATGAATTGAATTAAACAATAAAGACCTGAGACTGAAGTTTAATAGAATATATTTTTTCTTTTCAACAATTTTATTATTTGAACAGTTTTTGTTCGAGCACTAGACCGAAATGTGAGGGCATATTTTCAGGGGGTCCCAAAAACATCAAATGCTGATTTATAGCACGCAACGGTATATTAATTTTCTAATTAATATGAATATTTAAGTGACCGTTGGCCCCACCTCGTCTGTGGGCTATGGAGGCATGATGTTTATCGATCTGTTGTGGATAATATATCTGTAAAATTCGCAAAAGCGAGCTCCCTAACGTTTTGGTCTAATGTTTCTTTAAGTTATTTTGGTACATCAAAAAGAGGAAATCGTCAGATCTTTCAGAGCTTTGCCCTTGGATCATAGGTTTTCTCCTGAATGTTCTTAACTTTCCGGAGAATTTGTATTTTTTGTCAACTTGACGCAAATAATCTGAGACCGAGATGACTTTAAAAATTTAACGTTAGAATATAACATTTTCTTCTTTTAATCAATTTGATTTGATTTTAAGCTATTTTGGGGCATCAAAAAAAAAAATGAGAGTTCAGGGCTCCGGTGCTGGACCTGAGCTTTTTACTTGAATTTTCTCAAGTCTCAACTTTTATTTTTTACTTTTTTAAGAAAAGATAACCAAAAAGATCTTACACTGATTTGATTATAATGTTAGAATCACTTTTTCTTCATCAATTTAACTTTTTGAGCTATCAACAAAATAAATCTTTAGAGCTTGGACCCGTACCAGGGCTTCGCCCGTGAACCCCGACCACCCGGGGCCCTTCAGCGGGCCCTACGCACACGCACACGCTCTGCATACGCAATGTCGCCAAAAGGTAGCCTATTGTTATTGTACGTCCCCCCTCCCCCACCTAGGCTCTTGATTACTGTACTACCGCAGACGAACATCTCTGGCGAGCCACTACTGAGAGAAGGCAGCGGATTAAGGAAGATATTTGACACTGGGATGCGGTGTAGCAGGAAATTCTGTCCCCCTGGAAATTGTGTCCGGCCAGACAGTATTTCCTAGGAAATTGTGTCCGGCCGGACAGTGTTTCCTAGGAAATTCTGTCCCCCTGTATTACAGTGGCTCATTACCAAAACATTGTTTTTTAGTTTAATTTTTACGAATTGAATTTTCGTTTCGTTTTCCCAATTTGGTTTTTGTTTTCCGCCTTTTCTTCTTAATTTTCCCGACGTTATATTTATAGGCCTTACGAGTGCGTAGTACAAACCGTGGGAGCTTATGACATATCAGCTGGCGAGGCGAATACATACAAAGAAAGCTGCTATTTCAAGGGACGAATTGCTATTACTTTACTTTCGACAAGGGAACTCTAATATTGAAATCTTGCTCTGTTGTTAACCTTCATTCATACAGAACTTGCTAGTACGTCAGTAGGGAGACCGAATAACGTTTTAGGTTAAAAGGTTAATCTAATTTGCTTTGATGGTGGTGACACTGACGGGAAGAGCAGTAGAGGATGGGGAAAAAAAGAATTTTCATAGGGGCAAGAGAGGGAAACGCTAAAAAGGATAAATTGTTCCCTTTTGCCTCTTTGCAAATAAGCATATTCATGTCATAAGAACAAACCAAGGTTGTATATATTTCGACTGCCCCTGCCTTCAAAACGATTCTTCTAAATTGATCCCACAACTGATAAATGCCATTCAACCACAGTAAATGTGCAGTTATCATTATCACCCGGAAGACATTTCTCATAAATATCTCGAGAGAAACCAACCCTCTGATCCTACCACAATAACTACGCCTATGGCATAGCCCATAATCTAAGTTGCACGGAACTCTCACTCAGGGGTAATTAGACGATGGTCGGGAGTGTGTGTGTGGGTAAGGGGAAGGGGGTGGGGTTGTAAGATAAAATTTCCCCAACGACTCTAATTTGCACTTGCCAGATTTATGTCAGTATGTATAAACGATATACATGTGTCTACAATCACACAATAAATAAAAAATAAACCCCCCCCCCCCTCCCCGAAGTAAGTGGCGTCACCAGACATTTTGGCTAAAGATTTCTTGTTTTTGAGACTTCGGAAAGTTTAGGGTGATAATAAGAAGACAATTCTAAATTTTCGCGCAAAATCTACTTCGTGTCAAAAGGTGGACGTAAATTCCATGGACGATTCCTTCATGTATTTTCATCTCCACTTAGTTTATGATTATATTTGACCTCTTATCTATTTCTACCCAACTACTTAATTAATTTCCCCCTAGGCTACGTTATGTACCAGGTTATGGGGAGGAGTGGGGAGGGGGTGGAAGGGGGAGGGGAGGGGGTTCCTCTTTCCCTTCTATTTTCACAGTTTCACTTTTCTATACATTTCCTTTATGATTAATTATTATATCTAGGTTATGGTGGGCTTCTTGTAAAAGCTCCGGCTTCTAAGCCCTTCCACCATTTTCTCATAAATTGTTATGTGTTTTCCTTCTAAATATTGTAATATATGCATGAAAATGGAAAATCAATCAATCAATCAATCAATTCCACAAAGAAAATCTTAAGTCCTTAGTTTTGCCTCACTTGCAAAATGTGTTACTGCCGCAAATATATAAAACATGATACAATAACATGAACAACAACAAAAGAATAAGAAACAAATCAATAAAGAAAAACTATGTGATAACCTTGGTTACGCTTCCACTGTAAAATGCTTGTGTGTGCGTGTTTTTTTTTTCTTTCTCTTTTGTTGTTTTATTGCTTAGTTCCTTGGTTTCGCATTCCAAATGTATCGTTACACAGGCGCGTCTATCGCTACCTTTTAGGTTTTTCCCGCGGTTTTTGTTACGCAAATTACTTTCGCTAAGCCGAGGCTCCCAGACCGTAGTGCCCGGTCCTCAGCGTTCCATTCCGTTGTCCCTGTCCTTACGCCATCACCACAGATCAATGACCATGCAGCAGACCAACCTGGCTTCTGGACCAAACACCCTGTTTAATAAGAAATAGATAAACCTAAGTATAGTATGGCATATCCATGGGCTATCATCACGCATACACATAATCATAAAATATTGATAAGTTACTACATTATTAATATCAGTAGAGATCACTCTCAAAATCAGTACACAACGAAATTATTCCCAGCCATACGATAAGTAAGGTGCCATTTTGTTTGTCGTCATTTTTTGCGACGCTATTTTGTTTCAACCAACATTCTATTTAATAAACAGATGAATATCAATATAATGGGTTTATCCGCACCCTGCATACACATGAACATCAAATATTAATAACATTCATATAAATAATAACAGTTAAGAAAAATTCTGCAAGATTGATGATAAGGCGCCATTTTGTATGACACCATTTACGTATACCCTCATTAAGCAACAGACTACAGTAAATACATACAAGCACGATACAATCAGGGTGGGGAAATACACCTGGCTACTTTCCCCCTGCAGTTTCCCGTATCTCCTTTTACTCGTGACAGACTGCTATCGACAGACTGCTATAAGTTATCACACATTTAGAAATACCTAGTTTGCATGGTTTCTCTGTAATCCAACTGTGCATTGCAATTCCTCGCTCGTATACTGTTTGAAAAATACCTTTCTTCTATAATATTTAAACATTTCCACATAATAATCTGACAAATGACGTCAGCATTCCTTTCTGACACTTCGTTCGCAATTTCACTATCTGCCGCTTTAACCGGCTAATTACCTAGAAATTGTCTGCCTTTATGTAAAATAACACATATCCGTTTAAAGGTAAACGATTACCTTACTTCTTGAATACTTTTTAGTTATAGATACACTCTTTGTCTCTCCCTGGTTATCCGGACTCCTTGTTCCCCATAAACGAGTTTCTACAAACTTGTCCCAGACCCTTGTCAGCAAATTTAATGCAAAACTGCTTAACTAGCCTCTCTCTAAGGCCTTCTATCTCGGCGCTAATAAAATGTGGTCTCCTATGAAATTTCGGAGTTACTTTACAGAGAAAAAGAAAAATTCCTAGATTTTCCATCAAAAAGCTCCTGCACAATACTTAATCCCCTCTCGTATAAGTTGTATTACGTCATCCCCTCTTAGCTACCCTAATTGACCTCTGAAATATATCAACTCTAACTCTGGTGCATTGACCAGGGGCATTGGAGTATTTGAGGAGCCTGTGACACTCAGATAAACATTATACCGGATTTTTCGCCCCAAAGTCGTTTTAAATCAGCATAAAAATAAAAATATATACTTGAAGAAAAGGAGACAATTTTAAAATACAATGTTAAATTCTAATCAGATAAGCATTTGGGTTACCGTTATAAGGGCAGTAGAGAAATTTCCTCTGAAAATTGAAAAAAATCGACCAAAATGTTGGATTCATGGACTCAGATTTCTAGTTTTTGATGCCCAAGAATGGCCCATGGGGGGTCTGGGATATAAATGTGTATGGGCGGGCATCTTTTATAATCTCTCCCACTGACTAAACCGTGCACCAAGTACATGCGACAATTATTATATCTCTGCCTGACTATGTACCCAAGTATGATGGTGTCAGCATCATGCCGAATCGGCGGTCGAGAGGACATGATTCTAATATCTAGCACAGTCGGGCAAGACAGATTCTATATTTCCGACTAAGATCTGTGTCCGGCGAACTTAGGGTGGTAAGGGTGCACGTGGGGGGGGGGAGGGGGAGGGGGGGGGGGTATCGTTTATCCATGAAAATAACAAAACAACTATGATATTATCTAGAACATCACTTTCAACGTAGTTTTGTCTTTTTGCGAAGAAATAAAAGCATAAAGGTAAGTAAAACAATACAAATAATTTTCCTACAATTCTTTTTTAATACTGGGCAATTTTTTGCTGAACGAAATAGTCAAAATTGGTATTGCCCTACAATATGTTATTTTCTATGGGGTGTAACACCCAACACCCCCGTCCACATACCCCTCCCCCTGACGTTACGAACCTGCTCTCACATCATAATGTGATGGTCAACAAAGGCACAACACTCTCAACATGGTTCCTAGGAAACTTCAAGATTGTCTCATAGAAAACGTCCAGAAGAGATTTTAGCTGGAAAAATTATGACTGGGGACAAAGCATCGTCCCCATTCTTCAAACAACGTTCCAGCCCCTACATAATTCTTAATCAATTATGGAATATAAGATTGTCCACAATATTGTTGAAATTAAAGTTATTCCCTATTGAACTCCCTCCCACACTTGCAACTAGAGGAAACATAATATCAACCTTAAAAGGTATTCACCCATGACTAACACTTGAAAAATTCCTTTCTATTATCAACTGATTAAAGCCTGGAACACGCACGTCTGTTGCTCCTAGCCGTATAGCCAGAGACCAACTTAAAATGAAGTTCTCTACATGATATTTTACCCTCTCCTTTTCTTCTAGTTCACTATTTTTCTTTTCTTTCCTGTTGCATATACTTTTTGTTCCTACTCTCTTGCTCAGTTATACCATTCTAGCTGTCTAAGTGGCTCGTCGAAAACTAGCAGTCAAAATCATAACAATTCTTGGAAAATCTAAATAAAAATTATCGATGAGTGTAATGAGCCACCGTAGAATTTGGGGGACTGAATTTCCAAGGAAGTTCGATTCGGTCCAAGTTTACGGAATACAGTATTTCCTGTTACACCGGCTTTGATTTTGTTAAAGGGGAGAAGGAAACATTATTGTAAATTTTAGTAAAATTTTGCAACACTGCCTTAATCATGGAGAAAATTTCCCAAAATGAACGAAATTTAAAGGGCTAAAAAAAAAAACCTTCCGAAAATTGAAGACAATTTCACAAAAATGAAAAAACTTTCCGAAAATTGAGGACAATTTCACGAAAATGAAGGATATTTCCGAAAATTAAAGCAAAGTTCAAATAAGGAGTGGGCAGAAAATAACGTGGCTAATTTGCTGCCCATGTTCTCAAATTCTCCCAGTCAGCCGCTGGTAGTGGGAAGATGTATTTCAGTCTTCAAAGAAATTTCTATATGACGAGTCTCATGAATACATGGACAAATTTATTTTGAAACATGACTGCCTCAAGGATGTAAAATTGCGATTCTTTACGTCATGAAAATTATAATTGTGTGCTCGCATTACTCAGAGTTTCAGAGGCATAGGGAGCCGAGAGAGGAACTACGCCTAAGAGATTTTACCGGTCAAATTTTCATATCTTTTAGTTGACAACCACGGCATGCATTTAAAGAGAAGGCCATACATGGTGTGAACGTGGGAGACCGATGGAGATCAGAAATACAATAATCTGGTTGGTCGAAATATTTACACAGTCACACGATCACATGTACCGACAATCCATTTGATTACCGTCGCAGAAGTGGCGCCGATTTGGCTCTTAATTACAGCAGGGAGTCTTAACAACTCCTGATTACAGCATGAATGGTTCAAATCTTGGTTGTCTTGATCAAGAAAGGGATCTAGGTGTTGTCATTAGCAATCTGAAGTCTTTTGTGCTTTTCAAGGGCAAATAGAATGCTTGGTTTGATTAAAAGAATTCATTTTTTCATATAGAAAAAGCCTGTGGTGAAAAAACTATGTTAATATCTTTTTCCGTTTAGAAGTTAGATTTTAAAGTATTTGTGAATTTGGACAAAAGTGACTAATTGGCAACATCTGTGATGTCACAGAGACAATTTCAACAAAACATCTTTTGTATTTCTTTGAAAATGGTTTGGATTTTTTTTCTCATTGAAAATGTGATGTAACACAAAGAAAGAAAAGAAAAAAAAGGAAAGAAAAAAAAAGATCTTCTTTTAAATTATATATTTCACCCTATCTCTATAATGAACCAAAAGTGTTGTTCGTCAATGTAAAAAAAAGTGTGATTAAATTTATAAGAAATACATAACAACGTAACTGTGCTGGAATTGCCTTGATGACATCACCAAGCTAAATAACATATACTGTACGAGGTGCTTTTAAGAATATTTTTTACTCTTAAAGTTTTTATAACTGCAAACGAAATAAGATATCAACATAGTTTTTCACCACTTTGTTTCTATAGATTTTTTCTATCATATATGAAAAAATGAAAATCCATAGGATTATTCCATTAATTTGTATAAGCAGTTAGTCAGGCCTCACCTTGAGTATATGCTATTCAGGCTTGGAGTCCCTTTTATGAGAAGGATAAGTTCATTTTGGAACAGGTTCAGCGAAGAACCACTAGACTAATCTCTGTTAAGGCTTGGTTTGACCACGCTTGAGTTGAGAAGAGTACGTGACGATATGATTCAGGTTTTTAAATTCTTATCTGGTAGTGATGCTTTGACTTCCTGTTATTTCTTGCATGTTTCAACCAAGGAGCTTCTACACACCGTTAGATCTCCATGTGTAGAAGCTCCTTGTTTCAACTAATCTTCATATGACACGTGGTAACAGTTTAAAGTTGACCAAAGAGTTCTCACGGATAGATATTCGGTGTTTGAGCTTTTCGCAAAGAGTGGTTAATGAATTGTTAACCCGAGTGGGTAGTTAACTCCAATTCTTTTCACAATTTTAAAGTCAACATTGATCAGTTCTTTACTAACTCTTGGCGTCTTTGATTTTTATATATTTTGTTGGTGGTGGTGGTGGTGTTAGTTTGGGCTTTTTATGGGTGACTAGCCCTTCATAGCCCGCCATTTTGTTATGTTAAGTTACTAGCATGATCAAGATTTATTGGTGAAGGTGAAGCAATTTTCTTTGGACGAGATTCCCTCTTTTACATGACATGGCATTCCTTAAGCACACAACAATATCAACTAAATCATACAGAATTCGAGAAAGTCAAAAAGACTTTAAGCGTTCAGACGACTGTATATGATGTGGTATTGGATTTTTTTTGGGAGGGGGAGGGGGAGGCTATGATTTAATACTATGGAGGTGTAAGTTTATAAGATAGGCTATAATCAGTTAAAGGACTAAGAGTTTGTTACAAATGGTTTTAATTTCATGTACTGTAATTCAATCACATGATCTTGTTCCGTATGTCCAGATGTCTTTTATAGATGGTCTCATCGTTTTTAAAGAATTAGAGGTAACATTTGTTTTTAGAAAAGAAGGGATTAATTCCTCTTACCCCCCCCTTCCCCCCTTCCCCTCCAGCCATGTTTCCTCTCCGCTGCAAAATAACTAATTGTAAAGGGCAGGGGCGTCACGAAGCAACTTTGTTAGGGAATGTGGAGCAAGGAATTACCTGCTCAAGGCAAAAATTATACCTGATTTTTTTCTTCAAACAATTACCAATAGCTTGTATTTTACATGAAAAAGACTTGTAAGTTATAACAAATTTAGTGTCGTTAAAAATCTGAATTTGAAATTGACATTGACATGAATTTGATTTGACATTGACATTGACAGCGGTGTAGGAAAGAATCATGACATGGAGGGCAGATTTTATCATTTGTCTTAACAAAGTTCAGTACAAAATGTACGAGTCTCTTATCACGGTCCAAAAACTATTTGTAAAAGAAGTTGGGAGGGGGAGGGGAGGGAATCGTAAATGTATTTGAAATATTGCTCAAATTTGGCAACATTTTCGCGAAAATGAATTCAATTTTACAAAAATTGAAGAACATTTTCCAAAAAATTTAAGAAAACTTCTCGGAAAATTGAAGAAAATTTCACAAAAATGAAAGAAATTTCAAAAAATTGAGGCAAATTTCATGAAAATGAAGGAAATTTTACGAATATTGAAGACAATTTTACAAAAATTGAAACCAACTTCTCGAAAACATAAAAATATATCCCGAAAATATAGGAAATTGCACGAAAATTAAAACAAATTGCACTAAAATGAAGAAAATTTATAGAAGCTTGTCAAAATTAAAGAAAATTGCACAAAAATTGAAGCAAATTAATAAAAAATTGAAGTAGATTTCACGAAAATAAGGGAAATTTTACACAAATTGCAGTAAAAACATCAGAGCTGAATTAACAAAGAAAAATCCCTACTGACTATTCTCATCATGATAAAGAATACCTACGTTTAGCGAAACATACATAATTGGTCATCAATGCAACGTACAGTCGAAAGTCGGATAATTTGTATGTTTTCGGGTATTTTTCGGGAACTCTAGGGCAGCATAAAATTGGCATGATAATCAGGTAATAGGCTGTTTTGCCTTTCTTCGAACTGTCAAATAGCCTATAGATTTAGCTTACATCCGATCAGTGCTTCCACTTAAAAGCTGACAAAGAACTGAGAAATTATCCGAAATTCGGCAAATTTTGATGTTTTCAACCGAAGTTCCAGAAATTGGGGAAAAAAAAAAAAAAAAAAGCCTTAACGCGCAAAGTTTAACAGTTTACTGGTCTATTTTTCAATGTCGGGAAATAAGTGAAATTCTGGTAGCTTTGGGAAAATTAGAAGTCCGTTTCGGAAATCATTTATTTTGATATTTATTTATTCATTTATTTATTTAGATTTGTGAAAATATTGGCAACTACGTATACCTGTAAGCATGCGTTCAAGTCCACAGCATATACAGTATTGGACGTTCGCATACCGTCGAAATCTTAACATCACTACGAAAATTATAGTTGTGTGCTCCATTACCTGATTACTCTAAGACCCGGAGGCGTCTTCTTTTTCTGCAGCCAGAATTGCCATTACAGATTTGTTCAGCCAATCATATACAAGAATGATAACGACGTTTTTAAATATGAATATGCATATACAACATTAGGATGTTCAACGTTGCATATTCATATATTTTGGCAGACACCATCTGAACTGCTGTATATATATATGCTACGATTAATGTATAGTTTTTTTTTTTAAGTTAATTTCACAACTGTCAAATTATTTAAGTGAAAATGACTAAAATTAAAAACTTCAAACTAGCCATTTCTAGTACTTTTGGCTGTCATTACGTCATGTTTGTGCAAATTGCAAAGCATATCCAGAAAGTAGGATGCATGTTGCACGCTTCCCCAGTGTAAACTTGAAACTTTTTGTCCAAAAAGGAAAATAATATGGGACTTAGGAAGTTAGGGCCTAATAAACTAACAATGAAACTCACTACGACTACGCACTCCACCTTAAAAAAGGAAGCTTTTAATTTGCAGGGTATTCTATACTTACTCCCATACTCCATAGTGCAAACACTGCTGTAACTTTAATGCAAGGGAAAGTCGCTTAGCTACTACTTTATAAATTATGTCTTAATTTTCATACAAGAAGCGAGTGTTAGAACTTCACTCAGAACACCACTTACCGAGATATTGTTAAGTACTTCCTTGATATTCAAAGGAGGATTCGCTTCGTAGCACATTTTAAATTGTGCCTTATCTGTAGTGTCAGGTGTTTTCCATGTTTTCCGGCAAAGTAATGTTATTCACTCGCGGTCATGGAATTACTAAATCCCAAATTATTTTGGGAGACGAATGTCATAACTTGTATATAAATATTCATATTTAATTACGTCATCGTCATTCTTGTATATGATTGGCTGAACAAATCTGTAATGGCAATTCTAGTCAGCAGAAAAAAAAAGCGCGTCCCGGAGGACGCAAAAGGGGGGACAAATCATTGTCTCCAAATTTCCTTAAAATGAAGGGCCGGGGTCCAAATATCCTAGCGGACTATGATGGAAGACCAAATTTACTGGATGGCTACAGCTTAATTGTATAAGGGGCCAACATTTCCTACGAAATAAGGAAGGGGGGGGGGGGGGCAAAACGTGTTTAAACACCCGTTGGCGGAGGTAAAATTTTAATGAACTATAATGCACTATATATTTCAATAGTTGGTCGAGAAGTAATTGTATATTTGTTGCTTTTTGAGTGGGAATTTTAAAATGAGAATAGTCTCATGCTAATGCTCGTGACGTTGAAAAATAAAGTATCCATTAGAAATGAATTCGATTGATTTCATACTGTCATGCCTGCATACTGTTATATCAAAGGTTAATGTCACTACTATCACATGCGACGAGAAAGAAAAGTGTATTCGAATAATTCAGATTCCAGAATGATACGCCCCCATTATTGACCTATTTCCCTTTGTTTCTCTTTAACAGTTAAAGGCCAGTTCTCTTGTTAATGAGAAGAAAGTTATGCAATAAAATTCAACGTTTCTGATTGACAGATCATATTTACATACATATTGGTAAGCCAATCAAAAAGTGCAGCGGAAGTGACATCGCTGGTACTGTATAGCGAGTTTACTAATGTTGTGCAAAGCAATTTTTTTGTGAAGAAATTCTCACTTTAATATCTCCTACAAATTGTTGACAAGATAAAAATAAAATGACAAAATAGTATTTTAAGTGAACAATCTCTGTTGCGTGATATATTTTCACATCTAAAAATGCAAAGCAATTGTACAAAATATTCCATTTGATAAATTGTAATAAAATAATACAAATATTCTTTTTATAGTTCAATAATTGTTCAATATATAACTAAGCAGTGCATATATAAGCTTGGAATGAACATCAAACTGAGGTATGATATGTGCCACCAACAGTTGTAGCATAAACATCTATATAATAATATTCATAACAAAACTAAAAGAACTGAAGAAAATGGTTAAAATTGAAAAACCTTCACATTAATTGCATTGTGTAGATTTTTAAACCACGTTTGGTAATCTGGTTAAAGAACAAAATTATCCAAACCAGCGGCGAAGCAAAAGGTGGGGCGGAAGGGTGGAAGAAAGAGGGGGGGGGTGTCAGGTGACCCCTTTGCCAGTTGAGATGTCCATTTTTTGCCCTAGTTTGGGAATATTAAAAATCGCACTTATTGCACCACTTGCAGAAATTTTTCTCCTCCGTCAATTTTGTTTTGCTGATGGCGTGGTAAAATTGTTGATTAAATCATAAATTATATCTAGATAGCTACAAAGAGATGCTATCAGTTTGATGTAGGGTGGAGGATGGGGCGCAAATGAATAACATGTTTGATATTCCTGTTAAATGTACACTGGTTAGATCAAATTAAAGAATGAGGTTATAAGGCCCCGTGTTTGCTCCTCTGAGTTTGACATAGGTTTTCTTTTGCTCGTTAATCATGAAAGATTGTAAACTCATGAAAAATCTCACATTCACTACTGTTTCCCACGTCTTTGTCAAGTGTTATGCCAAAACTGATTTTTCATATTAATAAAACCAATTGATTCGGATACAATTCGCTAAAATCCGTCTGAAATAATTAAAGGCCCAATCTAGTGGTTGAAAAAATCATACTTAACGTTTAAAGATCTTAAACCTCGCTTTAAAAGAAAGCTATTATCCCATCAATACATTTAGAAGCGAACGCCGCCGTGCTGGGAAGGTCATATCCGGTTTTCAATTTCCCCTATTGATCGCGAGAATAGGCGATGTTATCAATTACACATCCACCATAGGGTGGAACAAAGGGGCCTACATGGTTATCGATAATATCACAGATTTCTTGCAATCAATAAGGAAAATTGAAAACCGGAAGTGACGTTACCAGCACGACGGCGCTTCCTCTGAATTTATTCATGGGACGATACCTTTCTTAAATAATCTGTTTCCGCGTTGCTTTGTGTCTTGAAAAGTTTGGTAAGTCCAGAAAACATATATGCCTGAAGATATGTATACAAATATAATGAATTTAGTGAAAAGAGCAATTGCTAGATGTGAAACTGGCACATTTTACAAGATATTTGTTCTGCATCCACGATGCATCATCATGATGTACTTAATCTCATGACTTGTAAGATGGTCAGAATATATTTCTTCTTATTTAAGATGATCTATACTTCACTCTTGGAATGTGTGAAATTATCAAATACACCATATACTTCATATGGGCCGAATGGGATAACGGACTTACTGTAAACTACCTTTAAAGCAAACACTAAATGCCCCAACTTTAACGGCCCCAACATTTTACATAATTACATATATTATTTAATACAGGGCTTCCAATGAGCCCCGAATTTATTCGGTTGTGAAACTAAGGGTGTTCATTGCGTAAACCTTTTGCCATTTTCTAGGTCAAAATAAATTATAAAAATAGCCTTTATCAGTGTTGCTTGTATGGTCAAAACACATCTTCTCCATTGCACTGAATGAAACGAAATAAAAGAACAAACAATAAAAGAAACCCGTTCTTTTGAAAACAGAAAGTTTAAGTCAGCTAAATAATTTTGATCGTCATTGTATCTTTTATATATGTTGTTTTCTTATCTCACATCGTATTCTTTCTTATTTCACATGAATTGCACATTTTCAATCAATTTAACTTTGGTTTCGTTATCACTTATGATTTGTATACACTTCCATTTCAATCGTTTTGGCTTGGCTTCTCTTAATGATTTGAATGTCATATAGAAAAGAAAACATAAAGATTAAATATGCTAAATAATAATAATAATTGTTTTGCTCTTAAACATACTTTTTAATGAATTTTTATATTCATATATATGATATAGAGGACTCTTAAAGGATTAGTTCAGTGGTCAATACATCTTATTTGAAACAGGACTTCAAAGGAATTGAAATGGGGAAGAAAGCTTTTAAAAATCTTATTCCGTTAAGGGATATTTAAGTTTGAAATTTGGTATAATTTGTGTAGAAACGACTGAGATCAGACTAATTGTGATGTCAAAGCCTCAGATTCCTCAAAGTCAATATGTATTCTATCATATTTTGTCATGCGATTTTGTGGCTTAAAAACCATGGGATGTGTCAAAAAGTAGTAAAACTGAATCTAGGAATGGTTTTCATAATACACCTCCTGAAGAAAATTCAAAGAAAAATGATTTGAATAGTGAAAAAATAAATAAACTTTCTTCAAGAAACATTAACAATTGTTAAGAATGTAAGGATAAAGACGTCAACTTTCCATAGTAGACTTACTACACCAGTCATTTCTACACAGATAAGACAAGTGCTTTAAACTTGAATATCTCCATAACGGAATAAGAGTTTTAATCTTTTCTTCACCATTGTGTTTCTTTTGAAGTCCCCTTTTATATAAGATGGGCATGCTTGGCTACTGAACTAATCCTTTAAAGAAACAAATTGGTGAAAAACATGTTGAAATCTTAATTCGTTTCGCAGTTGCGATTCCAAAGAATTCACCAGGGTATGACATCACACTCTACACTGTGCTGTCACTTTCAACACAAAGGCACAAAACGAAATAAAATGTCAACGTAATTTATACACCAACTTGTCTTGTTAGAACTCTATCATTTATATGAAAATGAAAATTCACGGGAATAATGCTTCAAGCACCATCATGATGATTTAGCCGCCGCATTGAAAAGTTGTCCAAATCGGGGGTATATCTGTCTAATGATGCATGCAGCATCCCACCTACAGTAACTGGAGAAACCCACACAAGTAATATCGCCTTTCAAGCATAGCCGGATAATTTCCAGACACGATTGAATGCTCAAAACCATTCAAGTTGTGTTGAATCACTTATGCGTGAATCACGTCGTGGAACATGAAAACTGTATCCTATGATTTAATGGGCGAGTAACCAATCAATGCAAATCGGAAGCAGATCACTAGACCAGTCTAGCAGATCACTAGACGTAACTAGATCACCCGACCAGTTTTATAATAATGATCGGGTGTTTAGGACACAATTTTAATGCAGCTTCTTGATCGTAATGGTTCACACAAACGTTGTCATCTTTAAAACTCGATGTTTTTTTTCTGAACGGAACAAGAAATCAAAGTATAACTCTGCCTCCATCATCGTGATTATACAAGATGGACACATTTAATAATCATATCAATTCTTTAATAGGCCTATTCATATTGCAAACATTCTTCCAATTTAAATATCCACATCCATTTAATGTCCAAAGGCGCATGCGTAAACAATCATCATGGACTATATAGAGAGGACTGCTCTGAGATTGCTTCACTTTGGGATTTCAAAATGAGTAAACAATGATCTACACAGGCTTACTGTTTTTTCTGCATATGATAGTAATATATACAGTTTTTAGATCACTGAATCAATCTTGATCTATCCACATGTCACTGAGACTGTAGCAACATCGATGAAACTGTTCATTATTTCCTATGATTTAAAAATTAATGCACCATTAGTCCCGGAGAAATATTAGTATATAGGAGTAGGAATTGGTGTGTGTGTGTGTGTGTGTGTGTGGAAGGGGGAGGGGGACGTCCCCTTACTTTTGAAAATAAATAGTGCCCCAAAAATTATTGTCCCAATAATATGAAACTGGCGACTTTTGTCAGTCTCATAAACGGGAGGAACAGAGGAATGTGTCCCTATTGGAAAAGAGTCCCTTTCTAAAATTGAAGTGCCCCTTTTACTTTACTTTGTTGTTTTGGGCTTACTAACTTATTCCATCTACAGATTGGGATGGAAGACATATGACTTTTCGAAAGCTTTTTGAAAGCTTCCTACATCCCTGGATCACAAAGGATGTTTAACGCTATGCATGCCACCATGTTCCCATAAAGCACTACGCGTCCCCTATACTTTTGAACTTCAGTTTACTGTAGGAAAGTTTGCCCATATTGGAAATAAACAGAATGTGAATTATGATACAAAAATCTACAAAAAGACTGCTGGCTTAAAAAAATTCCTCTCGATTTCGAGAAAATGGGGAATAAATGGCTAGATTCGTTAAGCAAATTAAATTTCTATCATCCGAATCATTTTTGTAGGAGATGTTACCCTATAATTCAAAGAGGTATAGTGTCCCAGTGGTTAAGGAGTCAAACTCGGATGCGAAAGGTACCAGGCTTGAGTGCTGCATTGTGACAATTTAGAATTCTTGCTCGAGTACCTGCACTGCAATGGATTGGCGTCCCGTCCAAGTGAGTCATAAGCTCTCATCCACATGAACTAATGGAAACCAAGGATACAGGGATAAGCATCCCATAATAAGTCCAATGGCTAGGATGGATTAAATTTTTAATTGCTATGCAAAAAGTAGCGATGTTGATCTAATTACTATTGGCTCTCAAATAGAGTCTGGAGAACAAAAATGGTATAAGCTCTTTATAATCCTTAGTATTAGATTAATTAGTGATCGTTACAGTTTGGAATTCTCCCGGACTGATCATGTGATGAAAAGTGCATTGCGTGATGACGTCCAATCACATACTCTTAAAGTTAAATGCTGATTTCTATTTTTTTAAAAGAGCAAAAGGACCAAGAAATAAAAAAAAACTTAACACAAGAAAACAAATAGCAATACAATAAATGAATATAGCCTATGATAATATTAGATACACTGAAATCGTGAATCAAGATTAACAAAATCGTAATGTACGTGACTTTTCGGGCGGGCAAAGGCACACTTTTTAACTCTTTATATAAGGTTTTGACTAATTATTTTTCACATTTTTCACATTTTTCCGAATAATCAGAAAATTGTTTTAAGTCAATTTTGCATCGAAATTCTGCTGAATGGGTCGATGTTGTCCATGTCCATCCTATATCTAAGTTACGGAAGATATAAATGATACAAATGGGTATCACGAATCATCCATTGTAGATTAAATTAAAAACACAAGATATTAGCTACAGTAATAGATGCACCAAAAGGGACTTAATTTTTTTTGTAAATTGCAGTGTTTTAATTACTTTTCTTAAAGTGGTTAAGGAGGGGAAGAAGGATACTCAAGGGCCTTCATTTTCCTCCAAGAAGAAGGAAAAACCTCGGTAATTTTGAGAAATTCCATGTGAACGTGTTGGGTAGGTACAATTAATCCATACATGACTCTAGGAATTACAGCCCTGGTCACTTGCATACGACTCCAATACTATAAAACATTCGCCACGCCCATTTATTACCACGGATGGTATCAGGAATGTGGCTACAATCCTACTGGTTTATGTTACACATCAAATAATTGTTGTAGGAATATGTTCTTGGTTGTTAGGAAATTTTGTGGCGTGCTGGTCATAGTTTTGGCAAAAGTGATTAATTGTACGATACGACAGGTCTTTGCATGTTTATAAATGACCACAGAAAGCAAGATCTAAACACAATGGATGTGCTTTCACAAAAACAGTAACGAACTAAACTTGAAAGGTGCAGCTATCATTAACAAAATTAAATTGATATGAACGATATATATTGAGAGATCCTACAGTACACATCTGTTTTGCAGTTACTTGGGTTGACTGGTTATCAAGTCCTTGATTAAATAACAAGAACGAATTATACGCACTATTTTCCCCCTTTTGTATGAATAAGCCAGCAATCATGTCCACTACTGGGTCTCATTCTCATGTTTAATATACATTCATCGTCCATTTTACCGAAATCTATGTTTTATATAAAAATTGCATCACATACTTCTCAATGAAAATTTCAAGGAGAACTGAAGGCAGTTGGCAATATTTTCCCCAAGGAAAACGCATTTATTTACATTCATTCCACTCTTACTCTGGTTAAGATCTCTCTGTTTGGCGATGCAGAAAATTCGATGATCAATTTTGTACAATTTCACCAGGCGAGTTTGACGTCTTCTACGAATATTTCAGTTACGATAGGATTTTAAGAAAGAGGAGTGAACCTATTATATAGTGGTATAATCCGTTTTATTTCAAATCGATGTCATCTTCTTCTATGGAGAGTGATAGCGCAAATGGTCGGACAAGGAGTTGTTTTGACTTTTCGTTACAAATACGAACCTCCGGGTTCGGCTTGTGCACTGTTGCAGAATACTGATTATTTCCTAGTTTTTCTATGTTAGGAGCTATGTGGTGCTTCCCAAAAAGCTCCTCTCGTAGTTCTTTTTCTGACATTGACTTAACACTACTACAAGTACTATCAATTGAGACTAATGGGCTTCTTCCAATAGATCGAAAAGGATCTGACGTGGTTTCAGAATCTATAGACGACAAGGAACCATCTCTATTTTCACTTTCGGATCTCGGACTCGATGGATAGAATACATCTGATTGATTGGAATCTATTCGTTTCCGTAATAAAGGCGAAGTAGCGGGACTTAATCCGCCATACTCAGCCGCAAGTGAGCTTAACGTTCTTCTGTGTTGTCGTGGAGATTTCAAACAACCAAATATTTTCCGTTTTGCTTCAGCAGATCCATTAAGCTTTGGAGATCTTGGTACTCTCAGAGGTGTTGACTCCACTGATTCAAATGAAAACTCGGAACCTGAAAAACCGGAATCGGAATAATCAGCAGAATCTAACGTTCTGCCAAGTGCGAGACATCCATTGTTCGCTTTCATCTTCTCTGATTGGTCGTCCTCAGTACTTATGTCTTCTGTATCAATGCGTGGCAACCTTAAATTGGTCGGTGGTGATTCGGATATATTTATAAGAGGACCTGTTAAGAATGACTTGATTCTGGTTGTGGGCGTGTTTCCACCTCTGTCTGGCATCTGACCAATCAAACTGATGAGCGGAATTTTGAGAATTCGAATTCCCGTTCCAGATGGAGATAAACCTTTTGTAATAAAAATGCAATATGGATATTTACTACAATTATAAATAAACATATAAAGAAAGACATGTCATATGTTGTTAGGTAATTCTTAGTCAAATAAAGAAAGCTCGTTTAAGAACTTGAAGTATAAATATATATATATATATATATATATATATATATATATATATATATATATATATATATATATATATATATATATATATATATATATATATATATATATATATATATATATATATATATATATATATATATATATATATATATATATATATATATATATATATATATATATATATATATATATATATATATATATATATATATATATATATATATATATATATATATATATATATATATATATATATATATATATATATATATATATATATATATATATATATATATATATATATATATATATATATATATATATATATATATATATATATATATATATATATATATATATATATATATATATATATATATATATATATATATGTATATATATAGAGAGAGAGAGATAGAGAGAGAGAGAGAGGGGATAGATATATATATATATATATATATATATATATATATATATATATATATATATATATATATATATATATATATATATATATATATATATATATATATATATATATATATATATATATATATATATATATATATATATGTATATATATATATATATATATATCTTTATATATATATATATATATATATATATTTATATATATATATATATAGAGAGAGAGAGGGATATATATATATATATATATATATATATATATATGTATATATATTAATGTGTATATATATATATATATATATATATATATATATATATATATATATATATATATATATATATATATATATATATATATATATATATATATATTTATATATATATATATGTATATATATATATATATATATATATATATATATATATATATATATATATATATATATATATATATATATATATATATATATATATATATATATATATATATATATATATATATATATATATATATATATATATATATATATATATATATATATATATATATATATATATATATATATATATATATATATATATATGGAGGGAGGAGGGGATCAGGACCCTGGCTATGGCACTGCATAGAATATATTCTGCTACAATCAGAGAACACTCACAATGTAACTTTTCTCTTTGATAATTTTCCGTATTTTCAATAAAAAATTAGCAGACAAAACATAATCATCATCTTAATAGAAAAGTAGTAAACAAACAATACATAATCATAGATATACACCCGACTGTGTAGAGATATTTCACATGACGTCACAAGTACTTTCACGCACGCTTACGTGAAATCTTGAAGGGCAGTTTTTCGCTATTTTCTGTGTTGTTCGCTCCTGTATGTTTATAGTTTATTTCGAATTATCTGTTTTCTTGACAGTCGGTTGAGTAATTATACCCTTGTTTATTTTATCCTGTGTCATTTTGTATGTTTCCCCTGTTTTTTTATTTTTTTATCATGAAAGTCGTTTCTCTATACACCTGCGTGCTTAGTTGCCATAACTTGCCCGCCAAAGCAAAACAGTGATGCCAAGTGAAATGCCAGTCACAGTTTACAGTATATAATGTTAAATCAATGTATTACCTGGAGATGTGGCAGTTGGGCTTGCTACTGGACTGAATGTCTTGTTTGGTTCTCGAGGACTTGGTTGAAGGAAATCCCGATTTGACGACGTGAAGTACATATCACACTAAGAAATCAAGAGAGATTAAATATGTATTTTATGAATATTTGTCTACTATTAGAAGACAAAAAAGAGAGTATTAACACGTGGCCTTTCAGGAAAAATAATAGGAATAACATAATTCTGTGGAAACTTTGTTAATTTTATCTACAAATTTCCCTAAAATTTAAAATAATTGACAAAGATTTGCACAAATTCGAGAAAAAAATAAGAAAAAAAATTGAACGAAAACTTTCCAAAATTGACAAACAGTTCACCTCAATTTGAAGGCAGTGCCCAAAAAGAACCGACATTTCCCAAAACATTGAAGAAAACTTCTTGCAAATAAGGGCAAAATTGAAAAAGAAAAGTAAAATTATTTGAAATTCTGTCAAATCTGTAGAAGTCTTCGAAATTTTGATAAAATGTGTTTACAATTTTCTCGAAAATTGAAGAAAACTTTCCGAAATTTTAAGAAAAGTGCCTGAAAATTAAGGTAATTTCCCGAAAATGAAGAAGATTTTCCGATTAGACAACAACCTCAGTGATGGAACTTACCAGGATTTACCAGTGCAATTTTTCCACATTACTGGGAATCTTGGGGTTCTTGCCTCCCTTTTTCTGGCCCCTGATCCTGAGAGGTGAATCTTCCTATGCCCCTTCCTAACACTATGTACCAATATGGTTTGGTATGAATGTAATGGCGCCTTTTATTTTCGCCATTCACTTGCTCAGCTCCTTCCCCCCTTCCCCCACCCCCTCACTTCAAAAATTGCTCCACTGTCCCTGCACGCTATGGTATTATTTCCTTTGCAACTTAATTGTTAACAATAACTGTCGATCTTATTTAGGAAAAAATGACGATCCTTTATTTAAAACAAGAATTACAAATGAAAAGGTGCTCACATTAATCCATGCGAAGAGGCAAAGACAAATCAGAAATCAAAGGATCCAAGAATATAATAACTAAAGCGGCAACGATTTTTGGGGCAAGCATACCGGATTATTTACAAATTGAATGAATGAATAGGATGAATCTTTTTGATGCTGCATGTCAGGAACCCTTGTATCTGATCATTTGTCAAAATAGGAAAAAATGATTCTCTGATATTAGGAACGTTACTAGATTGGGAATCGGAGGAAGGGGTTACTGCACAGTTTGTGTAGGAAAAATATTTAAATATTATGAGTAACAACCGACATTTGAAGTTCTTATGACAGTTTGTAATATATACTGTGAAGCCATTTTGTTTCTCCACTTTGTACTTCTTGCTGATTTTTCCATGCCAATCACCCTCCGAAAAAGTCATACCCTAATAGCGAAAAGCGGAAAACCATACCTTTGATGAAATCATTCTCAATTTGGGAATACTCATCGTATGTACCAGGTTTCCATTGATGACAAGACGGATCTCAACAGAGTCGTGTGTAAACGCGATGATGTAAGGAAAAGCACATACTATAAGATACAAAAAGAATGTTCTTACTAAATAATAGTGAGATGCAATCAATACGCATCTTTTGGCGAAGAATTTTTAAATGAATATCTACTCAAACAATCCCATCAAAAATGTTGGAGATGGATTAGACATAAAAAAAACAGTCTTACGCCGCATGGATTTCAGAGCGTAAACGAAATAGGGGAGACTGGAAATCACATCGAGAAGATAACTTTAAGTTAGACGTAAAGAAGCACAACCACACCTGGAAAACAATTTTGATGATATGGCCAACATAAAGAAATTGAAGACAAATATTGATGCTGTATTTGCCAGAGAAGCGTATCGCGCAATTCGTGTCTTGTCGTGCAATCGATGTGAGAGCTTCATCATCAATTTGTACCCATCAATCACAAAATGTCATGACCTATCGAACAGAGGACCCAAATGTCTCGCGTTTATGGGCAAATCTAAATTACAACATTGCTCACAGTTGAATGACACGTGATTTCAAACTGACAACAACTTAGTTACAAGAAAGTGTCGAAACAAAAGGCCCAAGAAAATTCGAGTTATAGGGAACCTGGGTGAATAAGGTTTTATTGAACTACGGTTTAAAGCACCACACACCTGAATACTGTCGTAATTATTTTCCGGCCGTCAGGCCGTGGGTCTCAAGCGATTGCTAGTCTAGTATTAAAATCAACCCGAGATTCGAACGCCATCTATTTGCCATAACTTGCAAAGTTTGGAATAATAACAAAAGTTCGTTGATCAAACTTATGAATTTGATATGTTTTTTTTGGATCAAAATGCCAGATTTAATATGGATTATTAACTTTTGTGAACGTGAACAAGGCAGAAGGAATGGAATCTGGTGGAACATATTTACAACCCTAGACGATATTGACTACGCTGATGACAATACATTTATTTTAGCACCAAAGAGCAACTCCGAGACAAAACAAGCAAACTACATGAGACAGGTAAAACGATTGGGCTGAAGATAAATGAAAAAAAAAAAAAGATCATGCGCATTAACAACAAAACTAATGGAACAACTAAAGTTGCAAATACAGAGCTTGAAGATGTTGATAGCTCTTTCTCCAGATCTCGGCGTAACACTGTCCTGAGAAGAAGGAAATGATGAAGACATAAAACGTAGTATTGGGTCAGCACAGGCAACGTTCAGACAACTTGACAAGATTTGGAACTCAAATATCTACCGGATAAAAACTAAACTAAAAATATTTCATTAAATATATCAATCAAATTTAGTCTCAGTACTATGGATATAAAACCCAGTAGTTGACAAAAACGGTTGAGAAGAAACTAGATGTATTCCAAAGGAGATGTCTTAGAATTATTTTGAAATAAGATGGCCAATGAAAGTCAGCAATGGAGAACTATATGATAGAACAGGAGCACAATAGAGATAAGCAAGGAGATATTTAAGAGAAGATGGAGATCATGGTTGGGTAACGTATTAAGAAAAGATGAAGAAAATTATGCCAGAATAGCCATCACCTGGACACCAGAAGGTAGAAGAAAAAAGGCAAGACCTAAAACTACACGGAGAAGAATGGCAGAGAAAGAGAGAAATCGATTTGGGTGAAACAGCTGAGCAAAGGCTGCAGTAGTAGCAAGAGAAAGAAAGAGAATTTACTTAGAGAACCCTCAATCTCCATACCTAGGAGAAGGAAGCAGTAAGGTAAGATTGACTTTTCAAAGTAAGATCGATCCATGAAAAAGTCAAAACATGAACATTTTAATGAGATTCCATTTAAAGTTTTCGTCCTTGCACCGACAGTGGACCACAAAATTTGTTTAGTATTCATTTCTGGTATAGATACCTTTAAAATGGTTTCAAATTCTTCATCAAAAGAAAAGAAGTAAGTTACTCACCAATTGATCGAGGAGCCCCATTCCAATGAAGATCAAAGTCTGACGAAGAATCTCCATTCAGGTGCTTGAACTGCGAGATATCTGAATTGAGAAAATTTCAATTTAGTTGTCAAGGAAGATACGGCTAGAAATCGAAGGAGATCTACGGGTGCTACTGGCGTAAAGATTGTCACGAAACAGATTTGAAATTATTACCGTTCAGTGAAATGGAGGGAAATTGACTCACCAGTCAAAAAAGCTTCCTAAAAGTGTTTCCGAATTTCCCATCGACGTTACATTTCACACCTTACTTGTTGATCATTCAGAGCTTTTCTTTTTCTTCAAATTGGCGAATATCACCAAAAGTTTGATTATAATTTAATAACAATTAAGAGAAAGGGACACATTAGTATACATCGAATTTACTCGATATAGTTGAAAATGGTCGTTAAATTTTAATGGCTTATGCGGGCCTCTGTTTGCGCTGTTATTGTTTTTCAATGTGTTGTTCTTTTCATTTAATATGCATAATTATGCTCCACTGAATATGGATGCATGAGAGTCCGGGAGACAGAGGGTCTAACATAAGGTCATTAATCAATTTTTTAACTTTTTCCTTTAAAGTTTGATTCAGGGTCAATCATATATAAAAGAGGACTTTAAAAAAAATGGTGCAGAAAGCAAGTTTGGTTTCATTTGTGTAGAAACGACTGAAATCAGACTACTTCTGACATCTTAGCCTCAGATTCCTTTAAGTTTTTTTTTTTATGTATTCCATCATATTTTTCCTGCGATTTTTTGGCTCAAAAACCATTGCATATGTCAAAAAAAAGGTTAACCATAATCTTGTAAGGGAAATTATAATTTAGCATCTGAATATAGTTCAAGAAAAAATAATTCAAATAGTAAACGAGTTAAATACATTTTCTTTAGAACACATTTACAATTGTTAAGAATTAGAGTGCCACCCTTCCATAGTAGACTTACTGCACCAGTCATTTCTACACAAATCAGTGGCAGCTTATAGATTAAATATT
Source organism: Chiridota heheva (assembly GCA_020152595.1). NCBI lineage: Eukaryota > Metazoa > Echinodermata > Holothuroidea > Apodida > Chiridotidae > Chiridota > Chiridota heheva. The sequence continues at coordinate 136,721 of JAIGNY010004424.1, forward strand.
TACTTAGCGGAATAGGATTTCTGAATGCTTTTTTTTACCATTTTGTTTCGTTTGAGGTACTCAAACCAAACAACCAAGGTATTACTTGGACTGTTTGAAACTTCTCTACTACTTACGGTTGTATGAAATGAGGATCTCTGGCTCATCTTCCTCATAGATATCAACTGCAGATACAAGTGATGCCTGTGAAAGAAAAAAAATGTGCATAAGTGCATGGTATGGCAGTTTGAGTAGTTTGGAGAAAACTATAAATTTACTTTATTTTTTCCAAATATGATAGATGTTTACAGATCTTTAGAATACTAGTGGCGCATGGTTGAAATAGCGTTGATTATTAACAAAATGAGTGAAAAGCTGTAAAAATCATAACATATGAGCTTTTCGGCCATCTAAATTTGATGAGACAGTTTTAGGAACTTTCATACACCTAATAAAAGTCACTAATTATCCAGCTTTTAAAGGGGTTAATATCCTCTAATCTAGAATAGGATCTCCGAGTTGCGGGACACGGGGCAAATTTAGAAACTATAAAGCAATTATGGGACTGAAGTGGTTTAGCATTCGAAATCTTTGGTTGACTCACATCACATTGTTCTACATAAAATAAGAACCTATATCTAGACCATAGCGATGACGCCTTTTAATGCATGATTCATTGGCGAAATTCAAGGCGAAATACTGAGTAGGACCAACTTTCCCTAGTTACCCTTGGGTGCTATTCAACTGAACACGTGATCACACAATCTCAGTTTTGGAAAACGCTCCAGTACCCGGAAGATGTTTATAATTACCTTTGGAGTGTCGAACAGTTTTGATGTTTCTCCCGTCCTTTCGTTGATGAGATCGAACTGATGTTTGTAACCAACACAGATCTGGTTGTCATTCATCTCACCATCAAGCAATGTCATGACGTGTGGTATTTCACTCGCTGAAAATTCCTGCGATCAAATTAAAAGAAAACCGTGAAATAGAATGTTTAATATTTACCTAAAATCAAATTAATGACCACAACAAAGTATGCTCCCTATAGATGTTACAAAAAGTATTCTTTAAATGATCATGATATAGAAACTGTAGGATGGTATTCCAAAAGAACTTCAAGTAATTTGAAAATTAGTTTTGAATTCAGCTATTCAGAAATGATGTTTAGTTCGAGTTAAAAGTCTATCCTACTTGCTCTTTTAAACAATTACATTACTGCAAAACGGGTGGTACCATTTTGACAGAACAATAACAATGACTTTTCGTTCTTAGGCAGGTTAGGTGCCTAAGGTTTAGATCAATTATTTTTCGAAAAAGGTATAGATTTGGCCTATCGCAGTAACACATTCTTGAGGGAAAATGACAGATTCTAGCAATTGTTCATCGCAGGATTTTCCTTCTCAAACGACAGTGGCGTAGCCGACCCACTCTTTCAGACATAAAGTTAAACATCACTATCGGGAAATATTTGCCCTCATTGCATTGGATTTTAGCAGACAGATTGAAGGTCAATTGTTTGTAATTCAAGAAATTTAAAAATTACTAAATATATTTTTGCCGTGCTTGAAATTGTTTCCTTCATGTTATCGAAAAATCGAAAAAACCTGCAAATGCAGATCATTAAGAAAATTAAGGACTATCAGTCCAAATTAGATATCAAAGATCACATTTTCCGTCCTTGTATTAATATTGACATTTGAAAGCAACACCTGGACAGTCTTTTCCTGTACAGAATTTTTTCGATTCATTTCCTGGTTACTCTAGGCCAGTAGCGTATGATTTATAGGAGATATTTGATAGATTTTTACATTTTTGCAAAATAATGATTTTGTTTTGCAATAAAATGGTAGTAAGATTCCCTTCCTTTTCTTAAACAAACATCTTTGACCTTCATGCTTTTGATTTCAAACTTGATGAATGTGATTACCTTGATAAATTGAAACCCATCGATGGTCTCTGTGTCAGCAACTGTACACCACGCCGACCAAGCGGCATTGTGTTTCCATGTGAACAGTGAGAGCTTCTTTCCAATTGAAACCACCATACGTAGACGACAACCACCGGCTCGGCTGAGAGCAAACAAATTGCATCCTGTAATCGATGAGAAGAGGCCACTTAGTGCTGAAAATCACTTCAAAAATAATTTATTGATGGATTGCTTTGCCTGGTCAAATTTATAGAGAAATATAAAAGAAATATAACACAATAATAACCTTTATTTATACATTTGGCTATAATATAGCTGGGATGAAATAATACTATTTCATAGCAATACATTTTTCATTTTTCGCACACGAAATTATTTTCGATCAACTTCTTTAAATAGAATACATTAACTGAAATATTTCAATAACTGAAACACCTCATTTTCTGGAATGATTCATTAACTCGAATTCTTAATTAACTTACCCTGATAGCACAATTTAGTTGGGCAAACGTTGGTCCACCATTAGCATACGAGCCCAACCTGGGCCAATGGTGTGCGCGCACTATCTGGGTAAATACAATTACCTTGAACGCTAAATATTTAAGAGTGTGGATTATTCCTTTAATTTGGCTTAACCCTATAACAGCTTCAACTTTCAAAATGGATTTTTATTGTCAAAATGGACTGGGATAAAACCTCCACATTACCATTGCACTCCTTTTTGGTACTTAATAAACTCTGTACCAGAATAGCTGATAAAATTGTTGTTTGCTGTTCTGGTACAGAGTTTATGAAGCACCAAAAAAGGATATAATGGTAAATGTGAATGCTTCATTCCAGTCCATTTTGAAAATAGAATTCCATTTTGAAAATATAAACTGTTCTATGATCAGTTTTAGAAACCATCGTTTCCTTCACGCGATTCGAAACATACCTTTTGTCCTTTCCAGTTTGTTGTCCTTGCATTCTGCTTTTGTTTTCACTTTCTTTTCGTTTTCTTCTCCTTCAAAATCGAACAATCGAAACACGTAGATTCTGCCCTCTTTGCCTGCAGGAAAATACAAACCGTTGAAACTTTTGGGGACTTAAGACTTTACCACTGAGTTTTACAAATTTACTCAATAAATCCTTTGATTTTCTTTGCAGATCGTCTATATCAGTTTAAAAAGCATGCAGTTTTGTAAGTTCAAATGCATATCTCTTTTATGTGTATGATTTTCGTGTATAATTTATTACTATGTATCACATAACTATTTGTACCACGTACACCTCACCGTATTCTGATCTGACGAAAGAAATAATACAAAACCAAAATATGGTTCCTTGAGGTATATAATTTGAATTTGAACTGGATTTTCTAATTTGTGTTACTCTTTATTGAAGGTAGTGGAATATTATGACAATTGAGTTGTCTCCTTTTGAATATCCCGGATCTTCTTCACGATATGGAGACCTTCTTTACGATCCGGACACCTTCTTTACGATCCGAACACCTTCTTCACAATCCGGACACCTTCTTCACGATCCGGTAACCTAATGAAAACCCAATACCTTCTCATTTTCTCCCTCCCAATTTTCGATATTTCTTTCAGACTGGGAATATGCCTCATAACGTAAATGAGAATATTCATTTCACTTCGTTGATTGCTTTAAGTGAAAAAAATGTTTTTACCTTTCTCCGCCCGAAAAAGTAGCAATCCGTGGGCCTCGACTACTGACAGCTGCTTAATGTTGACAGATTTATCAAAAATAAGGCGTGGATTGCTTCCATCTGAAAGAAGATACTGTATATAATTATTCAAGTAAAAGATACACTACTTCAAAATGTTTGTTTTCTTCAAGAAGCATACTTTGACGTTTGAGAGGATAAAAATCCTTCGAATATTTATTTTCGAGTGGCAGATAAGTGACAGCTTTCATAACAATGTTTAAACACTGGACATGATATAAAGATTAAAAGCTTAGCCTAACCGTTGCACGATATGCCATAATGGCATTGTTTGCACAATTCTTTTAATTAGAGTTACTGTAGATAAAATTACAAGAATTTCAAGTTGAAGAACACTAGACCAGAAACGACGGTATTTTCAAAAAGAAGAGTTTTAAAATAATCGTTTTGATGGATAACCTTTAAAACAGATCTTAATTATCAGAATTTGATACCTTCTGGAAATTTCGAACATGACTTTACATTATCTCTAGTAATTTGGTTGTTATGAAAGATATAGGAGATTAAAAATCCAATTCTGTTAATAGCAATTTTATTTATTTCAAGCACTTTAAGGGGAAATTAGGGGATTTGGTCTATTAGAGCAGATGGAAAATATGAGATAAGAAGAACTACAGCTACGTTCCCAACGCCAATGACTTTAAACTAGATTGGAAAGCCTAATAATCTAACAATAATTGTGACAGGATATCATAATAAGTAGATCAACATCTTACTGTTTATAAAATAACAACAAGAGATGAGCGAGATTCATACTTATCTGATAAATTTGCATGCATTTGTATGCTCTAACCATACGCTTAACATGACTTAGCATATCAAGTTAAAAAAAGCAGTTTAACATCTTGTTGTTTGTGAGATGCCAGGAAGAGATAATGGGGACTTACACTTAGCTGGTAGATTGACATTGATAAAAATACAAATTAATTATGAATAGATAAGTATCGCGTTGTTTATGAAATCACAAGAATAGATAAACGAGATATTTTGTACAATACAAACATTAAAACAAACATTTCAACATGTTTGACATATTTATCGCAAACGTTCTAAAACTTCATATGGAGAAGGTTTTTTGAGAAGTGTTTTAGTGCTTAAATCGAAATGCATCAGCGTTAAAAAAGCATTCGAGAAAGATGAAATATCAGAAGAGCAGACACTTACTGCATAAAAGATCTTATCATTTAAAATGGAAGATGGCTTGGGATAAGATATAATTCTTAAATTAAAATCTACGTAAGATTTCAAATGGAACACAGGCAAAACACTATTCATTGTGCTCTTGTCGTGCTAAGTTCGCTGCACGCGATATTCTGTGGGCTTTATTTTTGGCATTACTTATTGACTATTAACTGAATTGGTTGTAATCATAAAGAGTAGTAATGAATAAGCAAAATATTTGCTTTATAGAAACAACAATATCTTTTAAGTAGAGCACTCTATGAAGAGGTTGTTCTTGATTTTACCTTCAATAATGAACGTTCCGGCCTCTGTAGAAACGATGAGTTTATCACCTGTGAAAAAGAAGCAATTTGATATTATCATCTTTCCTTTTAAGCCTTATTTGATCATGAAAAGATTATTGTCTAACAAATTAACTAAAAGCATTATTGTTTCAACGATTTATTGTCTGAGGGGCTGTACATAATTTTATATGTAGTAGACAATGTTACAGTGAGGAAAATAGCAGTAAAATTGACGTTTTAAATTTTCGTTGCATTCGTTTTTATGAACTGTAGGAATAATCAAGGTATGTGTTCAAAATGATTGGAATAATCCATATTGTATATACAACTTGTATCCTACCCCATGAATCACCGCAAATCACGTCGTATGCAAAATCTTGCATCATCACTTGCGGTTCCCAAGGCTGAAAAACGAATTAGATTTATTCATCATAATATTAAATACAATGTTATATTTTCTGTATGAATTCATTCCCTACATCATTCTACAATCTTTTGATGGATTCCGGTAATCCTATGATAACATAATGCGATTGTTTTGGTTCTAAACGACTGGTAGTTTCTCAAAGTTAATGGAACCATTGTTAAAACATTCCTCAACAACCTTCAAGGACACATATTCATTTTGCATTACATTCACTTCTAAAGAGTAATATTGTATGTACCTCTTTTCTTTTACAACTATCATTTAAATGAAAAGTAGTTATCGTCTTTAACTAAGAGTCGTGTGTTATGACTGACCAAATTATAAAGCTTTCAGTTGTACTTTTAAGTCAAACAGTATTCATTCTGGAATGAGTGATAACAAAAGCTACCACATATAAAACACATTGATAAACACATTTATAAACACATTTTACGCATAAACACATTTAATTAATCTTTTGACATAAACTTGATCCTCAATTGATCGTATACCCTTTTGTCATTACTATTCTAATTCCTAGATTCTTAAAGCGACTATTTAGCGACACCGAGAAAAAAAAATATATTTGATTGCCGTATAATGATCGAATAAAGTGTGAAATTCTGAGCTAAAACATTATCACATTTTGAAGAAAAACTATTTCAAAAAAAGTGTAGCTATCATGGTATATTAAATGACGTTTCAGGCCTTGCTGCATTATATAAAATATTGTATATACTCCTTTAATGTAATTTTCATGTGCTTATAAATCGCGTAGCAAATTGTCTTTTAAGTTTTGTTTAGACGAGGCATTGTTAACTTTGTAATGGAGGTGTAGGCAAAAGTCAGTATCTTAGGTTTGATTTATGGACGTCTTTCAAACGTGCTAGTAGGTTTTTTGAGGAAATTTTAAAACTTGTTTGTAATCATTGGATCGTGCTTCTCACAATATATTGCTAGAACAGTGTGACGTAACGCAAACATATTTACCTCTCTTCTAAGAAGGCTCGTGGTGGCAAGGCTTGTGGGCGCATCTCCCTTAACGATGGTTTTTAGTTTAAGAAGCTGAATTGTTAAAATGATCATAATCTTTTAATTATAATATTGACGACAAAAATACATATAATACATAATATAATACATGATTTGAGTAGGCCTAGGCCTACCTAGATTTAAAGAAACTATGAAACAATTCCTTCAAAAACTTTGATTTGAAATTAAGAGTTCCAAACGAGATACAGATGAAAATTAATTAAATGCAGAGGTAGTGTACATTAGCTACATTGGTAAATCTAAATTCTTTTCAAAATAATCGTTTGGAAGCAGATAATAATCATAGAAAAATAATTTAAATACCTTAGAATGTATATCAAAATTCATCAAAATGATATTATACATTGTTGCTATAGCTGACGGTTTTATGTGTGTATTTATTAGCATACCTGAATTTAAGATAAAGATTATATAACAGATAAGAATAGATAAACCAATATTAGCATATATGAAATGAAATGATACAAGATACTGAAGAAATTCTAGCAAAGTGTACTTTAGATAAATGTTTTAATGTTAATTCTTTAAACACTTTATAGTAGTATTCCTGAAGTTTTTTTTTTTAATTAGGAGATATTGCTTTTCAAAGATTGCGCGAGTGTGTTGAAAAGTGACCTCGCAAAATGAAATAGTATAAAGGTAGATCCAATACAAATCTTATGTAGTTCTATCAAACAAAAATGTTTTTGTTTTACTTATCAATGTATGTTATACGCCATATCAAGAAATAAACAAAAACTGCTTGCAGTAATTTAGGAGGAGGCAATTAATTTCAAAGAAATACACACAAATATCTTGGATTGGTCTATTTGACAACACACTGTACACTGTGAGGTGTCATTTTTCAATACACTCACGCAAGTTTTGAAACGCAACAGCTCTTAAAGTGAAAATGATATCTGCATGATTTTTACACCAAATTGTTTTTTTCATAGTTTTCTATCACATATATGAAATTTTCCTTTAAATAGAAATAAAGAAATCATGACGATATGCAGGCTACACTTAATATCACTTAAGGATAAGGGATGGTAAGGTCGTTCTTACAACGTTACTTACTTGACCAACTCTCACAAATTCTGATTGTCTGGCCTCTTCCTTTTATTCCTCCAGTTCCACATTGGTTCGGAAATGACGTCACTTATTGACCTTTTGTTGATCATGTTTTGCTGGGAAGGGAAAAAATACTAAGATTGCATTTGACTGAGGTGCAATTAACGTCTCTGAGTTACAAAATAAGCCACATCCACAAAGCAACGCGGTAACTAAGTGGGGGCAAACAAACTTCAAATCCGCATTCGTGTACGACCAATGCATTTACATTTAGATGTTCGCGAGGCCTGCCGCAAGCTTTGATTCATTTATGGCACTTCCCGGATCTTTTATAGTTTGTAGCAAATGGGATAAACAAAATTCAGTTTCCTAACTGCTCTGGGTAACAGCAATCAGATTTAAAAATCTCGCAGCGGGCCCGTTAGCGCAATTTTTGTTCACCATTTTGCCGTCACTCAGTCTGTGTGTGCATAAATTTGTTTTGTACAGTAAATTGCATTGATTATATGAGCGCGCATCGGTAGCTAGTTGTATTGCACCAGTACCACGTAGGATGTTTGACCACTTACTTGCGCAGATTTCTTTTGCTAGGCAAATTCATGCGGTGATTGGTTGAAAAAGTTGCCAATCATCAAACCCAGAGGTTTATTGGAATTAGACCATCCAAAAAAATTCTTAATTTTAAGGATAACTAAGTATTTCTTTTAAGGAGTCTAGAACAAAGAATTGAAAATTACAGCAGCTGTTCTAAATTTGAAGGGCGCTAATGAAGATCAACACCGATAATTGTCACATCTTACTAAACTAGGGTTATATCTATTAAAAAAAGCTTGTGTTTATGAGATTTTAAATGTAAATTCCAGAAAAATAGATATTTCACTAAACGAAATCTTTTTTGAAACTTTGCTCTTTTTCACAGTCGTGCATCATTTTCACATATGTTCACCCTTTTAGATTTCCGATCTACATATAGCAAGGATATAGGCCATGTAGTGCATTTTGGGCAACATTGCTTAATGGCGGCTTGTGACAAATTCACATACTTCACTTAAAGCATTTCAGTAATCCTTAAATAATATTTCTCTCGGACTGTAGAAAAAAGGCATTAATTTGTTATTAAAAAGTGAAAGTTGTACTAGACTTGAAAAGTAGAAGTGAAAAGTGAATTATAAAAGTAAGATATTCATACCCATAAGACACGTTCCTCGCTTTACTGACATAATGAGTCAAATTTCTATTCTTTTGATAAGGGTATCGGTATTCTCAATATTTTGATAAATGTATCATATAAATAGCCAAAATATTGAAACATACAGCTCATATAAAGTATGTTGAAATTGTACACTTTAATGTAGGCCTTGGGAAAAAAGTCACTCTCTTACTTTGAACTATATGAAGTTATGAAGTTGAACGGTCCTAATGTACCTATAACCTTTCACAAAATCATAAGAATATGATACCTAGTAATACATTTTAGTTCATCCAACTCAATATTAATCGATAAAGGTAGAGCAAACAAATTCAATCTGTCTTGATTTAGTGAAAACCTGTCTTTGACTCCATAGAATATTGCCGCAAGTGGCAAGAACTGAATATTGATGAATGGTATAACTATTTGAACAAAACGGCACTCTTAAAAAGACCAAAAAAGAATAAATCTTATTATTATAAAATTCTTCCCCTCTAGCGGTTATGGAGTTACGCATTAGGTAGAATGTGGTACTTATGATAGGTATCATTGCAACCACAATGAGCAAAACAAATGGTAATATTGGTTTGCAGTTCATTCACATCGTTTACATTCCGTCTCTACTCAAGCGTTGAATTGATTATTCTATTCTTAGCGTTTGGTAACATCATAAATACGAAATAGAAAGATGATATATCCCCGACCAATGCCCAATTGGTTAAAATATTAAATTTCTCAATACTCTCCGAAGTATGTTAGTCATGTAATATTTTGATACTCGGGAGTTATATACCCCCTTACCCCCTACCCTCTCCCTCGTAAATCTGGTCACACAGATAAATGAGTGTGGTAGATGCATTGACAGGTTAACAAAATGGAGTGGGTTAAGTGCGTCAGATATGGCTGCTGCAGCATGGAGACGTGATGGACTCAATCTACAACCCAAAACAATCCGCCATTCAATGATCCTAAGAAGTGCTCATTTTAGTCCAAACAAAATGAAAAAAGAAAACACCGTTCTTAGGTTTGTTTGTTTATGCAGTAATTATTAATTCATTTTACATATATACAAATATCCACAAATATACTTGAAAGAAACGTTCGGTTAAGAAAGATACTATCATAGTGTTATCTTTACACTAAAGAAGAAAGTTTCCCCGTAACTTCTACAGAATGTGATCATGTTTGAAACTAATTTGTGATGTTTTAAAATCATTTTGGTTGCATCTAATTTTCAAATGTCATTAAGTCATTTCTCTTGCATCTAATTCTTTAATACCATTTTTTGAATAATTGTTAGATCGGATTATTTCCTAAGCCCTAGTAAGTAACTTTAATTCTGCCTCTAACGGTATGAAAAATTGATTCAAATATTACCAGGGGTACTATAAATTAATTACTTATTGATTAAGAACATCAATCATCACTGTTTCAGAATCGATATGTCAAGTCTTTACAGAAGGGGAATAGAGGATTAGTAGCTTTAGAAATTTACAAATAAATTATGATACTTAACATATCCCTACCCAACTGAAAGCATGATGAATTTCCCCATATTCTATATCGCTACAATGTAACTGATTCCCACATGCGTCTGAAGTTACAAATTTTGACTAGGAAGGAATTAGGACAATTCCTACGAATCTTCGAATAATTAGATGAACTCCAAGGTAAGTGTATACGATCAGAAGTAACTCACATTTGTCTTTGCAGTAAAGATTCAAATGACACAGCCAAATACATGACATGAGTAACTAAGTGATTGGCACGAAATGAAAGTAGTTATGATCAGTTCGGTACGCGCTCCCGATCGGGAGATCTCCTGATTGGGAGATTGAGACATGCTCAGTGACCACAATTTCAACTGTTGCTATTAATAAGTTCAGCCGTTAAACATCTTTGACTTTTTAAATTATGTTATTCTAACATTTTAAAGTATGGATAAACTTACGACCTTGAAAATTATATTGCAATGGATATTTCAGAAACTAAATTTTTTCTTGTATAATTTGAGCTGTTACTGGTGCATAAATTGTTAAAATATGCTCGTCAGAGACTATTGAAATACACTTTTGAAAATTACTTTAAATTTCCCTGGTGATTGTCAAATTAGCGCTGGTGAAAATGGAGAGAATAATTTCATCTTTCTGTTGCATCAATAGATGCGTTTTCCCTACCTTTAGCTTAAATCTGATTTACTCTTTTATATTTTTATAGAAAGATTTTGATTTGGAAAGATGCATTGTGGGTTTTAATAACAAAACATGTCCCGATTGAAAATCTCCTGTTCAGGGCGTGGACTGAACTGATAATAGTAGGATTTTATGAAATGGTCAATCTAAATTTGAAAATCTTAAGAAATAACTTACTTTAAGGCATTCTGGATGTAATTCCTGTTGTAAGTTCTTGATAAGCATATCCAGTGTACGTTGACGCTTATATGCAAAAACAGGCGTGTTAAAGGCTGCCTTCTCTCCATTAATCACTGTAAGTAAAGTCAAATGTGAACCGATAATGAGAACATATTTTTTGCAAGGGAAATAGTGATGTGATTTTACTTAAATATTCAGATTTAATTGATGCAGTTTAACATTACAAAATATATTATATAAAGCGAAAAAAAAAAAAGTATGAATCTATTCAAGAATCAACTTCCTACATACCTACCTTTACTCTCCGATGTTTATTGGTCTTACCATTAGGTTCATTTCCTTATCAGTGTATACAGGAATGGCAAAACGTACTTACATTTCACTAAAAGAAAATCTCGAAATTCTTGATGATCTTTGAATACTGCTGGTGAAGGCAATGGTGGTCCAAATAAAGGCACTGATTCCGCTGAGAAAACCCTTAATCTTTAAAAACAAAATACAACAGATTTTACATAATAATGGTACTGAATTCATCAACACTCTATAGAAACCTAATCAGCAGGCTATAAATTGTAAGCAAATAATCAAAATATGTTCGTGCTTTGCCTCCGAGCAATAACATACCAACATTGGTTTTGAAACTAAACATTTATATATATATATATATATATATAATATAATAAGTTTATCATTTTGGTTTATTATTTTTAAAAGTTATATATTTGCTTTTGCTGTTTAGATGTTGACTGCTTATTATTTTCTATTATTGTCAAGTCTATTAATAAGCATATTGTCACTGGTGGCTGCCGTGGAAGTATAAAACAGGATTTGTATTTGGCACATCAAGAATATTATCATGGTACTTACCATGCATTGACTTGACATTGATGAAACAATCAGTATGCTTTTAAGTATACTCTGTTTTGACTCATTTTTTACGGTACGTAGATCTCACATATGTTGACAACATGATACTTGCCACATGAAGCTTTTCTTTAGATTATACACAAAACAAGTAAGATTGAATTTTTACGCCTCAAGCCACGTATGTAGCAAGAAACTTCCTTGGGAACAAAATTGCTGTATACTTCCTGCCCATTTTATCTCTTACCGTACAATAAAACAAAACAAACAGTAGAAAATGACGTCAAGTGTTCTGGAGTTCAATGTTTCCCCGAAAAATTATAAGTTACATATTCTTAATGTCAATATGATATCAACATGTACTAGCATTTTATCGTGATAATATTATGCCAATCGTTTTATTTTACAAATTAACAAACGAATGTCTCGTTGTTATCTTAACTTTCAAAGCAAATCTGCTTTAAACTGTTTAATTGTCAACTTTTATCCACCTGTCAGCATTAAAATATCAAATTTCAGTCAATTTCCGCTTTCGCACAGCATTCATTTGTTTCCGTTGATGTAAAATACATGTTTTCCACACATATGAAATGCTAAAACCATAGCATCTTCCTTCGACTTTGTAGTTAACCTTAGGCGCAATACAAATATTTCAATACATTCGCAAAGCATTGTTCAAATGCATTCTTTAAGTACATAATTATTAAAATATCTTGTGTTTTTAGCATCCTTATTCCATATGATAGAGTACAATTTACAAACTGGTGGCAAAGGTACTTTCACATCGTGTATGGTGTAGAAGATTGTTATTGTAAGATCTGCTCATGTGCATATGTGTGTATACTACACTCGTGACTAATGCAGTAAGTCTATTCAAATACTGTGAATTCATACAAAAACTTCAATGACAATTGTCTAAATAGTTTTCTTACTTTAAGCTTTTGTTAAAGGATTGGAAGCGTGTTTATCTTAAAAACATAAGATGGGGTATAAAATTTACTGTACTTTAAATGAACATGCTTTGTCCATTTGATCATAAACCAAACAGCTTATACATATTTTTCATGACAATGAATATTTTGGAGATGTGATCTTGTAGTGCTACACTTAGCCTCTTAATAGCCATGCATATGCAATGTTTTGAAGCTTTAAGATTATGTAACTCCATGTAAGTATTATATATCAACATGGTTTTTTTCACCAATTTCTTTCTCTAATTATATGTTGCCATGCACAATGAAAATATGTGACCATGGAAATGTTCCTTTAATCCATTTTGGAAGTACATGTAGTACTTGATGTATTTTCCACATGTTTTTTTCTACTAGGTAGCTTTACTTCATTAGAACTTAATACTTCTGGATATATCTAAGATCCAATGCAAATATCAAGGTTGTATAAAATTACGTTTTCCAACTAAACTACTAAGTGTATTAACTACCTTTGGTCGGAGGCCTGATCAAGACTCTGCATGTTGATAAGGATCTAATCCATCGAATATTTAAAAATAATTTTTGATTCGTATCTATGCATCAATGCTACAATATTGTTTCCTTACCTGTATGAGTCTTCTGCTTTATTATAAGTTACAAGGGCAAATATATCTGAAACATTACATGTTAAGGCTAACAGCTCAATACTTCACATCGTTTTTTATGTTACATATCAAAATCATAGGTTTTGAGTATATATTTTGTTTGTTTGTTGTAATTTATTTCCACCATGCATCTCAGTACATCAAAACATAAATAATATACAATATACAAATAGTAAACTAAATGATTAGAAGTGTTATGGACATTTGAAATTCAAAACAAAATGAGTGGAAAACGAAAGAGAAGAAGTTTAAAAATGAACTTATGTGATTCTTCCCCTCTTAAAATAATACATTTAAATCCTTAACAGAGCAATAAATGTGTTGTACACATAAACCTATCCAATAAAGATACATGTATGATATTCAGTAAAATTACAGTAATTTGTACTTTTCAAATATTTCAAATTTAAATCTCCTCTTAAATATATGTACACCTCTTTTATACTTTGTTAGTTCCAAATCAAGCAGATTCCATACTTTAAGCCCATGAACTGAAACACACATAGCTTTCAATGTAGTTCGCACAAAAACTTGTTGGAAATTGTCCCTTTGACGTGTCCGTAGATATCCCCATTGTTCTATGCTTCTATCACACTATTAATGAAAACAACTCACCAATCTGGCTACAGAATGGTATATGCTTAGCCTTGTTCCTCTCATTTGTCATTGTGGTTACTTTTTTTTTCTACGAATATATCAAACGAATTATTTTTAATTTTGAATCTGAAAAGATTGCCTTAAAATTGCATTTACCAAAACAAAATGTGTGTTATCACCGAGTACCTTCGAGTTGACGAATAATAATGGCTTGAAAATCAAAGTGTCCAATTAATCAGAATTTCTTTAGATGGACAGACGTGATTACTTTGTATTGTGCTTAATTTACTTTGGGAAAATTATCAACTGATTTAAAGGGAAACAGAACAAAGTATAACGTCACGTCAAAAATAAAAGTGAAATTAATTCAACATTGTACAGCTCTAGTAGGTTGACAGGTTCGAACAGTTCAACCATGTTACAACTTACATTGCAAAAATACTATTTTAAGAGTTTTTTGCACAATTAAATAAAGGATACGTGTAAAATGTGATCTGATCATTGATGGCCTAAATGTAGGTACTTCATCCTCGCTGTCTGTCTCCTGGAATACTATTGCAGCTATGTCGTTCCCCACATGCCGTTTACGTTCAACCTACCGCAAAAAAAAAGATAATAGTTGGAATATTTTGGAATATTATCGGAATGTATTTCGGAATTACTACAATAATAGTAAACAGTATTGTTATCAATGGAATTTATGAATATCAGTTATAAAGAATATACATCAATATTTTGTATTCAATACAGTAAATCCTTATTACATAACCATGAAGTAACACTCAATATTTACTATCAATAGTAATGAATAATTTAGCCATCAATTGTTATTATTAATATTGTAATCAATATTGTTGTCAATCTTATTCATCTATCAGTATCGCTATCACTTATTTTCTAATGTTGCATTTTGCTACTCTTTCAATCAAAATTATTTTCAAACTTTTTGACAGATACATAATTGATCGAGAATATCAACTACCTGCACAACAAAAAGATGTGATCGATACAACATGCAAAGCTAACACTCATTATGGTAAATCAGTGGGTGTACTTTTAAAGTTCTTATCTCGGAATTATCATTAATACACATCGAATTTCACAGCAACATTGTCATATAAAATATGGAAAGTGCAGTTTCACGCAAGATGCCATTTTGTATAAAAGTTGTAATAATTTTAGGTGTTATAAACATTTTGTTTTTATCCACTTGAATAAACAATTGTGAATACATTTGTTTCTGAGTTGCAAAGAGATAATTAGCGATTCATGCCAGAGATGTTCGAAATGTTTTAAAAGTTCTTTATTTTCTAGTATTATCAATATTCATTATCAATATATACAAGTTATTTTTTATCTAATTGGAATAATTATCGATTTGAAAGCTTGAATTTTCTTAAATTTTTGTTGAATAAAATAAATAAAGTATGCATTTTTGTTCCGGTTTAGGTTGCGGGTTTTAAAGCTATCTTTCTTTAAAGTAATATAAATGTTAATTGCTTTTGAAAATTACATCGGTAGGATGGAAAAATACTCTATATGCTTTTCACAAGTATTATAAAGACATGCTTACGCTTATTAGTATGTGGTGCAATTATCTTAAATTCCATAGGATTGATATAGTTCTACACAATATCGATGAAAATACATTTCATTTTGCTGTATTTTGAAATATTAAAAACATCAACAATTTCAAGTAGCAACTAAACAAAAACGACATTAAGCTGCAAAAAAGGTTTCCAAATTATGTTTTCTTGTTTAAATCCTCGTGCAGATTATTGAGGTGCAACATATTCCACTCGATTTAATTCAGTTCTTGAACAATATCATACAAAATTTACAATAAGAAAATTGAATTGTCAGGTAGAGACAGCATTCCAATATGAGGTAAAGAAATACATTAAAAGAATATTAACCGTACACATATTCACATTGTTTAAACAAAACATAGACAAACCTGTTGCTTGTTTTCTTTTGAAAACGGTAACATGGTAGAGACATGAAACATGACCTCATGACCTTCGTACGTTGTGTATATGGATTCTGTCCCCGTTGTGTTATCTGTGAATAAACAATACACATGATGTCTCTTGTGCTAGTAAAATGTCCAAACTTTGACGATGAATAAATTGAAATCTACCGATTTTGTGACATGACCGTTACTTCAACAACTAACCCTAGACCGCTCAAATTAAAGATTCCCATGGGCACCCACTATTGGTCTGACCTTGGAAGTCCTGGCTCTTTGACGCCCCATCGCTAAACACAGCTCACCACATCCCATCAACAAGTCTGGCTAAAACCCTTCTTTCACCCGTCACCGTACATTAAAACAAACATACACATTATGACTTGTATTGGTCTTTCCACCTATTAAAGAAGATGAAAAGACACTAACCAAAGTCGGCAAACGATATTTCAAATTTAAAAGTTATTCAAGGTATCATTGTGCAATAACTATATGTATGTTTTAGGCCATTTAAAAAGCAAATACCTTTACAAATAAATATGTGGGTCTATGATTGAATTTATTATAGTTGATAATATTATCATACAATACACTGCAAGTCAAATTGTGTCAAAATGGCTGCTCTTCATTCTCCACTACAAATATAAACATTTCCGTTGCAAAGAGAGCCTTTTAGATGCCGTTTTTGTACATTGATTTTAATATAATTTCAACCTTGCTGGTATATTTTCATACAGTTGTAATGTTGCTAAGTATTAGTATACATTCAAACTGGACAGCTGAGCCTAGAATCGACAAGGCTTCATTGTTTTATTTTCTTCTGATTCATTTTTAAATCGAGCTTACAGTTTTATATTTCGTCTTGAAAGTGTTATCATGTTTAAGAAAAGTTAAGTTCAGTAGGAGGAAGAAAGTGAGGGGCGGGGAAAGAGGGGGTGGTGTGCAGTCATCGAAATAGTAATACACGTAATTTTTAGTAGTATATTTTGCTTCATTTTTGCGTGTTTGAATATTAGTTTTCTTTCAGTAGGGAGAAGGGAGGGGGGGGGGGCAGTATAATGCAAATGGAAACAAAACTGTTGGGTTCAAAACGTAGCCAAAACGTCTTTCTTCATCATAGATCCACTCACAAGGATTGCATTTGTAATTGATATTTATTGCCATAACATTTTACAAATTTATCGTATCGTGTGTCACTAACTCTTTGCATCCAGTCCTCCACTAAACCGGTCCCATCCCTTTAATGGTATCCGCTCTCCAAGGATTGCGATAAAATTATCAAAGGCATCGCTTCCAGTTTCTGTAAAAAAAAATCATTATTATAAATTCATTCAAAAGCCTTGGCAGCCCCAGTAACACCATAGTGTAAAAGAAACGAAACAGCTTCGTGTAGTACATCGCATGTATATTTGTATTTTTTTATCTGTTCAGTGCATAATGGTCTGCCAATTTACAAGGATTATTATTGCTTCTTGTGATAGGCATACAGGTTAGAAGAGAAAAAAACAACGAATTTTTTTGGGTTCAGTTTCGTTGTTTAATTGTCTCGAAAGATCTTTTTGAACAGTCCAGTCCTCACTTCGGATCGGAAGATATTTCGCAAGCATTAAACATAATAAAGCTTTTCAATTTTGAATCTATGTCAACATAACAGTAAGCACTGGTTATTGACTAAATTGGGAAATAAAAATTGTTTCAAATGTTATTGGTGTTATTTAAAACTAGAGATATTTTCTCCAATTTCACCAGCGCAAACTTTTCGGTCACAAGGGCTTTTTGGGAATGATCTTAGGAAAACATATTATCTTACCTAAGTCATTCAAAAAAATATCTTTGAAATTTAACAGGGATTAAAAAGCCCAAAAGGATCCTTTTAAAAACTCAAATGTAAAGTTAAGAAATTTTGAACCGGGCAGAGAAAATCTAATAAGTGAGTAAAGTGGTAGAGGATCGTTAGCAATTATTTCTGGATTTTCTAAAAAAAATTCAGTTTAGATATTTTCTTAGACAACCTAAATGAGATGTCGATATCACTTTAAATCGATGAAAGTAAATGGTGCTATAGAAGTACAATGATATGATGAAGCTCTTGGTAAAATAAATGCAGTTTTCTTTTCTCTGGATTTATTCAAGGTTGTGTAAAATGTCATTCATTGCCTGAAATATTTCATATCACATTTAGCTTTACCTTTAAAAGTAGAAAGAGAGTTAACTTAGAAACTTGTCATACATTTCAATTCTACAGTACCATTCAAATAAACAGTCAGGAAGAATCCTGGACTTTTGGTGTAATGAGAAAATGCATTAAAACTTGGAGCGTCGTATTCATTAAGATCCATAAGACCGCCATTTTGACTAGTAATAACGTTATATCGATAATGGGATTTGTACTAAGAGAACAATTACACAAATACTACTGTTCTCTTAGTACAAATCCCATCGATATAACGTTATTACTCAGTGAAAATGGCGGCCTCAATGGTTCTTAATGAATACGATGCTCCAAATTTTAATGTATTTATTATAACACCAAAAGTTCAAGATTCTCCCATACTGAAAAATAATGGATTGCCAAACAAAGGTGTAAATAAGAAAAGTGGTGCAGTGATTAAAGACAGTGATGAGGCTAACAAAAAGGCATATCATTTAATTTCAAATGATTAAACTGTTTGTATTGAAATACATTCCTTCAAGATTTTATTCTTGTATTTCAAAGATGCATTTATGAAATAACATTTCAGCTCGTCTTAGATGATGGATCTTCAGAAGTAAAGTATTGTAAATTTGTTAAACCATCTTTTGGAATATTTAGGTGATGTATAAATTATCTTCTTGTTGCAAATGAATAATGTATTTCATTATTAATTAAACATATCTATGAAATATCGTACTTATTTGCTAATCCTAGGAAATTAAAACAATACTTTACATAGCTGACCATAAATTTTGTGTTTTGATTAGATTATCCAAACTCATATCTTATATCAATTAGTCTATAACTGAGCTGCCTGTATTAGGAAACCTTTCAGAAATTAGCTCACAATTATAACTTTTGTCGAGCTTCATGTAAGTATTACAAGAAGCCTTGATTTTAAGAATAATTAATTATTGCTTACTTTTAAAGATTTTAAAATAAAGGATCATTTCAAAACTGGCCTTTGTTCTCCAATTGTCAGCAATACTATTTTCTAGCAGTAATTACAGGGTAGTATCTGTTTAAGATCCATTTTAGATACAAAACACTCTTAAGGGAGATGACTTGTGCCAGCTTCAGCAATACAACGCCTTTCTTATCAAAGTAAAAACATAAGAATTATGCACAAAAATGCGTCATAATATCATTATGAAAACTTAATCATTGCAGCTAAATGCTTACACAAGTTTCAGTAACAGCTATTCTTGGTATATAAATATTGTCAACTATATTAACAATGTTACGTTGTCATTTCAAAACGAAACGAAATCCTCATGCACAATTTATTCCTCGTTCCGTACGATTCAAAGTGGAATATACAGCCACTGTCTATTTTAGAGAATTCAATAACAATCATACTAAAAGGTCACTTACCATTGCTAAACATCTCATCGTCGGACACTTGTCCTTTATTAGCATATAATACTCCGAATTTAAAATTCACAGAGCCTTCCTGCTCTTCCAGAAGTAAAAGTTCCTTAATTGGGAAAGAAAGGAAGTAGGCGAAAGCTTAAGAACGTTACTACATTAAGTAAGGTGAAAATAAATGTGTAAATAATCACCATTGGATTCCCGAGTAATATTTATGCTACCCTATACCTGGAAAAGAATACAAATCACAAAGTACTCCAACGATTCATTAAACAGATATTAATCTTGATTTTTACAGATAGTCCATCTGTCCAAGAATTCAAATTTTGTGGTAACCGTAGAGTATTTCATTTATCCTTCAATTATTATTATTAGAGTTATATTTCTAATCTAAAATGTATTTAAGTAGAAATGAAACTTTAGAGATCTCACAAATTTTTGGAGCATTGTATGTGAAAGTGTTTGAATTTGTAGACCTCCTTTCATTGCTGTATTCTGTGTTTTAAATACCATACATTTTGTATAGAATACCCTCCTACTAAAAGTAGCTTTACTTGATTACCAAATAATACTTATAGAAATCAACGACTCTTCTTTGATACCTAATGATACAAATGATATATTGTCCATACCATGAGCCATAGTATACCGACATGTATCTTACTTTAATTGTAAACGGAAGACTGTTTATTTCAGCAATTATATAATTTGTATACTACCTTGAATGAGTATACTCTTCTCCTCATGGACTCATAATGGCTAAGTTGAACATTACAGCAACTCTTATGATTTTCAAAGAAATTCTGCAGGAATTATGAACCTTATCTAAATCACTGAATGAATCCCTTTGAAATTTAAAATGAATTGAAAGACCCAACAGCATAACTTTAAGAAGCCAAATTGACTGTTCAGGTTCAGGAAGTTTGAACCCGACAAATGGAAAATTTAACACGCCTGTAAAATGGTAACAGACCGTAAACAATTGAACTTACTGAGTGGTAATACCAGTTACATCTCTTTAGTTCATATTGTACGTACTGTATGCTATATTGTCCATACCATGAGCCATAGTATACCATATTGATTCTTATTTACTTAACTGCAAACGGAAGTTTGTTTATTTCAGCAATTATACCAATTTATATTAGCTAGAATAAATATACTCTTCTGCCAATAAACTGATAATTGATAAGTTGAAGTAATCTGAGTACAAATACAACCACTCTTATGATATGCCTAATATCTCAATTATCTAATAATAACTTTGGAGTAAACCTCGGGTAAAAGGCGTTTAAAAATTTATGGCATGAATAATTTCACACGAATTTGAAAACAAAAGGTCACCAGTTTGTTTTTATACATAAATAAATTTATTCATATTAGTATCAAAAGATATGCGCATAATTGATTGAAAGTTCATACATTGTACGTAGAAATTGGATCACAAAATGTGGCGAAAATAGATAAAATAATTACCTTTTGTATATCTGAAGAAAAAATTTCCTTCGGCGCCTTTTCAATTTTGATTTCAAAACGACTAAAAAGAGAAAATTATTCATCATACTAAAAAATGGAACGATAAGGAAGATTAAGTTAAATTAAATATCTATGATTATTTATTTCTGCTTACGTTCCGTAAGGCTATTATTGATACGATTGGAGATTGATTTAGACTTTTCTTAAATGTTCCATTCTGTCCGATAATTAGCTGAATTGATTTGAAACTTGATCCGTCGTGTTTATGAGTAAACCTGACAAAACCCCACATTATATGCAATTTCAAACGTAGACATCTTTTTTAAAGGAAAGGATTAGTTCAGTGGTCAAGCAACTTTATATTTGATGAAGAAAACGTTAAAAGAAAGAAAATGGTAAAGAAACCGTCAAAATCGTATTCCAATAAGGAAATATTTAAGTTTAAAGCTTTGTCTCATCTTTGTAGAAATGACTTGTGTAGTAAATTTACTATGAAAGGTCGGTACTCTCATCCTCACATTCTTAACAATTGTAAATGTATTTTAAAGAAAATATATTTAACTTTATTCCTATTTCAATTATTTCACCTCAAACTTTCTTCAGGTAGTAAATTAGAATAATCCTTGCAAGAATCTGTTTAACTACTTTCCTGATATATCCAATGGTTTTAATGCCACAAAATCGAAGGACAAAATATGCCAGAATACATAAAGACTTTGAGGAATCTGGGGCAGTGACATCACAATGGGTCTGATTTTAGTCCTAAAACTTCAAATTTAAATATCTCCTTAACAGAATAAGATTTTTTTTGTTTCCTCTTTCATGTAAGATGGACTTGCTTGACCCCTGAACATATCCTTTAGCTTCCCACAAGTTCATTATTATTCAAGATTTTGGTTTCTTTAACAGTCTAAGGACAATGTCAAAGAAAACGGTAAATTTGTTTTTAATACATATAAGCATATAAATTCGGTACTGCAATATTTATCAAGGTACTTTGTGAGAAAGAGTTGTCATTTTTAGAGGTAATATAACAAACTATAATGACAGCTGCCTGTAATAAATACTAAAGCAGTATCCCTGAGCCTTCCGGTCAAAAGATCACTCTAATTTTCTCAATAGATTATTAAAAGGTTTAACAAAATTCAAGAATTCCATTTGAAAAATGTATGTAATATTGTTTTAAAGATTTGAGAGATATATACTTAATGGGTAACGTGAATTAATGTTCATCTCTTTGTTATATGTATACGAGCAAAGATATGGTCTAATCATTTCTGAAGAGAAAGGTCAATGAGGCCTGGAACCATATGATGATTGTATCATCTCCATAATCTGTTTTACTTAAAATACCTTCAAAGAACCAAACAGTGTGTCTAATGAGACCATGGTTACACCACTGTGGTAAAAATCTGGCATATTTGGAAACTTTTGTTGACAACAAATAGAATTTGGAAGAATCCGTTTTTTATAGTCCAGTTCAAAAGTCTTTGTACCGTGCTTGTTGTTGAGTTTGTTGCAGGATTAAAATATTTCGCGAAAAACTAGTTACAAATGAGGTATGTTACATTGCTATTGCACTCCAGCTTTATATGGTATATTCGTACGTATCTAATGCTAATATAATGATGCTAAAATGGTAAATCCTATTATAGCAATAAATCGTTAAATAGAACATGTAGATTTGCATTGATAATTATGAATTCATTCCGTGTATGTTTAAAAATTAAAATATTCAACCTTTGTTTTTAATTCTATATCAAAATCATATCATTTTGTACAAAACAAGACAAATCATTCTTCATTTTTTCAATGATGTACTGTGTATCATCTCTATGCGAGGATTTTTACATGAACCTGGAATGACGTTGTAGTTTAAAGTCACATTTAAAAGACAATAACATTTGTATGCCCTTGTTCAACATCACCAAGAGCTATTAAAGTTGATCAATTCAAATCACATTGTTTGATTGCATCCAGAAATAATGTTTTTCTTTCCTATTGGAAATGATACAAGTTATTATCCTTTTGAAGCACCTGCCGGAAATAAATTGTCAGAGTAATCGCTTATCTATAGCAAAAATAGATGCGCAAAATGTACATTTCATGTAAGTAGACTCACATCATTAGAGACTAGTGCAACTGTATATGACTCAGTACTATTTGTGCATTCTCCTAAGATCAACAGATCAACATCACCCAGTATACTAGATTTGAATTGCTATTGAAATTGCTATATAATATTAAATCCTTTCTGTATGAACACGATCGTTTTGAAAATTGTGCTCAATTGTAAAAGCACTGTATTCATATACAACAAAAACTCGTTAAACTGTGCTTCAATAGGAAGTTGATCTGACGACATTATCTCGAGATAGCAAGAAGCCTTTTCTCACAAATTGGTTTTGACTGAGAGTGCTGAGAGTAAGAACAATAGATTGATGAAGATTTAACATTAAAAAAAAAAAAACACACACACATTTCTTGATACCTGAAAAAGTAATTAGAAAATATTGTTGAAGCCTTACTTACCTTAAAATCCGTTTTACAGACGTTGACTTTGCAGAATTGTATGGAATGCATATTTTTTGGGTGCCCTGGAAGAAACAAGCAATCAATATATGGATTTATAAAATGAAAATTAAGAGAGAACCGTGCGATAAGACCGTAAAAAGGAATAACATAGTGATGGTATGTACTAGCTGATGTTAAAGGTACATTTGCGATTCTTCCAAATGGCGGTGAAAACATCAGACAGATTTGGTCTGAACCATAACTAGTTACGATGATAGTTCAACTTAGAGGCTCAAGAAAATGCCACTCATATCAATATTAATACAATTCACTTCAGTTGGGTAAAAATTATGGTATTTTTGCTTGAAAGATAAATTCCTATAATTTTTGAATTAATCTTTTTGATTCATATAAAACGAAAAAATGAAATCTCATCCAAAACATAGGAATTCCCTAACTAGATCAAAGGCAAGTACGTTATAATCAATTATGTCTACTATAATGAAGGTGTTGCTGTGAGGGTTAATTTTTTATTATGAAAATATTAAATCGTGTGACCTTTGGATGTGACAAGCATTGAAACACAACATTATTACTCTACGTTTACATACACGTCATTGTTTAATCTTGATCAAGGCGCATGAATTTTCCTACAACTATAACTCAGTACAATATCAATTTGAATTTCAAAATGTAACCAAGACACTTTGCAGCACTCTCTAAAAAAAATACTGGACGAATATGGCCCCGACATGGTCAATTATGTACCGACCTATCTATGGTCAAAATTGACCAAATTGAACTATAATATGGTCAAATTTGATCATATTATTAGGTCAGTGCATACTATAGCACCGACCATTTTAGGTTGGTGCATAGTTGACCATGTCATGTCATGGTCAAGTGTGACCCTTCCTTGTTTAGGGTGCATAGAGTTAATTCTTAAACATGGAATAACACGGCGCTTTTAAATTATGTAATTAGTTGCAAAGCATATTTTGTATTGATCTGTCAGCACCAAACGACATACAAAGGTTTTTGAGTATATAGAGAAAAGTCAAAAACAATGTTTACCGTCTTTCTCCATAGAATTGCACGGTACTGTGGAATGTTGTGATTGTTGGCATCAGTAAGAACAACTGATAGAAAGAAGAGATTCTTCTCTGTATCGGCACCTAGATAGTTTTGATGTACTAGACAAAGAAAAAATTGAAGGTTAGATTACGGAAAAGAGCCAGAGCAAGACCTGAAAATAAAAATATTACTATATACTTATTATTGTTATTGATCAACACATAT
Source organism: Chiridota heheva (assembly GCA_020152595.1). Classification (NCBI taxonomy): domain Eukaryota; kingdom Metazoa; phylum Echinodermata; class Holothuroidea; order Apodida; family Chiridotidae; genus Chiridota; species Chiridota heheva. The sequence goes on from JAIGNY010004424.1 coordinate 161,779, forward strand.
CAACAAGTATACAAATATTCCTTTACATTCGTAAAATCTAAATCTAATCAGCAGTTTATAGTCGAGCAGCTGGACACACCCATGGCAGAATCTTGAATTACGAGCAAGACTTTCTTTCTACTTTTATTTGAACGCACATGAACGATGATAGTTATGTTTGAAGAAAACCGTAAGAGGATGACCACGTTAGATTTATTTAATATTTTCGAGAGAAAAAAATATCCGGCAAAGCTTGTCCTTTTTTTAGCATGAAGGCAACAATTAATATTACAAATTTGTGATAATGATTTAAAGGTAAACCTATTCAATTTCGTATGTAAATCATATGCACTATTTTCCTAACATTCAGGAAAGGCTGAAAGGAGAACAGATGTTAACTTCTTGTAGATTTGAGCAATGAGTTTCATCGACACATGTCTGTAAACAATTGAATTGTAGTGTTTTCTTTACTTTTAGATTTCATCTGTTTATAAATCACAAACTTCTACATGTATTGAAGAAAAAGGGCAAAGCTCTAAAATACATACATTTTTAATGTTATTAGGAGTTTTTATTTAGGTTCTATATATACAATAATTCCAGCAGATATGCTGTCAAATAACAGTATTACTATTTGTATCTGTAACATGAAGGTACGTTTAAAAGTTAAGCAAGCCATTACTTGTAATTAATGTCTCCCCCAGGAAATGAAGACATGAACTAATTTGACAGACGACAGTAAGTAGGATAAATAGAAAGAATTGTGTTTATTCCAGAAGTATTCTTCAATATTTTGTTACAGCAGGGAAAAGAAAACACATTTGCAAAAGATGACGTCTCAATATTATCGGGTCTCGCACCGTGCTTAAAAGGTATTATGAAATTTTACAAATACCCCTGTATTCTTTTTGTTGCTGAGTTTGTTAACTTTGCTTTTTACACGTAATGTTTCAATATTGCCTCCCTTTATATAAAGGTTACCCACACACGTTTTTATTTATGTTTCATAAATGATTTCTTTTATTCCAGGGAATTAAAAATGCGTGTATTTTTCAATTTGTAGGGCTTTTTACGGAGGCGACGAACTATAGATGTATACAGCCACGCCTGGATGATGATTGTCGAAAACCAGCATAATTATACAGGATTATAGCTACCTTAATAACATGGATGAGAATCATTGCTGTATTCTGCTATAATTATTCATCAAATTCATTTTAAAGAGTAACACTTGGCAAAGGTTTTTAATAACACAATTATAAGCGATTTGCTATTATAGTGTTGCTTAAGTATTAAAAAGTGCATTCAGATTAGGTAGCTCTTCTTAAAAAAAAGCTCATGAACAAAGAAAAACATTGTAAGGTAAACAAAAATATATGAATACTGTTTTAGACAATTTTACATTTTATCTTCAAAGGCATGAAAATTTTACAAAAAAAAATAGCTTGATAAGTCTTCATATAAGTCTTAAGACCTCAATAAAACGTGCTTTTCAAACTGTAATCGAAAGATGTGTTCTTCAAATAGTCCTTACATTTTCCAAGAAAGTACTTAAAATACCAGCGTGTCTCAAATTCTGGATTCTCAAGGTGAACATCAGTTCCTGTTGCCATGGAATTGGAAATCTAATCAAAGAAAATAACAGTTAAGATAGGTGTAGACTCCGAGGTCATTTCCTCATATTCTTTACTAATTTGATACATAGATATATACAATGTGATATTCATTAGACATTTGGAGCTTAGTTCTACGGTTTGTAGTAACATGCATAATGGACTATAAATTTAGAGTTGAAGACTAAGTGGATAAATCTTTTTAATCAGCACAATCGAAAAATGATCATTCAGCTTTGTAGTTTCTAAAGAGATCTGTAGAAAGTGCTCAATTTTATCTACAGACAAATAACTCTCCCTTAGTCTTTCTGGATCTCATACAATTATTAATAAATAATGAACAGACAGAGCTTCTAAGCAGTACGGAATGGCCTCAAAGTTTCTTTGACATTTATATAAGGAATTGATATTTGATACATCGTCTCCCTAAATAAAGGTCACGTATCAATCATCTGTATTTGTGCTCAAAAGGTTTTTAATGAAAGGTGAGACGGTTTTTCTTAAATGTATATTTGTAAAGAAAATGTTCATCTGAAAATACTTTACTTGGATTTTTTAAAGCATATCGGTGTGCTAAGATTTCGTAAAACATCTTGCTGCTAATCGTTGCTTTTCAAAGTGAAACTTACATGCGGCTTACAAAATTTATGCCAATGGTTTATAATTAGACAAATAAAATAAATATATTTTATTGGACGAAATACTTTAGCACAGCACAAAAAAGATATATGGCAAAAAAGGAATTAGAACGGAAATATATGACAATCTTTCACATCAGTAAGAACAATCATTTTTTGGATTTACTGGGTGACGAATTTCAGATCATATATCATTTGTGTATATTGATTTGAATTGGATAAAATAAGTAACAAAATTAATGTCATTAAATATTTTGAACTGAGTTTTTGTTATCTAGATTTACGAAAACCCTTATAAGGAAGTAATCAAAAGACAAATGTAATCACTTTTCTTATTTTGGCATCCATTTGTGCCTTAAGGGGTGCAAACATTAACAAATAGTGTCGTATTTAATACTGCTAGTTCACTTAAAGAAGTTAATTACATTTGTGCAATTACTTTCTCTACTCTGCAGGGTTGTCAGCGGTTTTATGATTGAATGATTCTTGAAACCAAACTGAGGTTTTCTTTTTGTAGATAAACTATAATTGGTGAGAATGGATATGAACACGCATACACACCTCATCTCTGTCCCCATCCTCAACACGGAATCTGCCAGAACTAAAGCCGTCGTGACGTCTTGCGCCAAGCTGTAAAGGTACAACCCCACAATTAAAAAATACATGATATTTGATACACTTTATAATAATATTGAATAAGACATTTACATCTAATATGAACAAGGACAATGATGAACATATTCAAAGGAGCAAAAAGTCAAACCTAAACTCTTATCCCAAGCTTTTACCCGGTTTAGGAAATACGCAACTTGTTGCATATTTGATATAGTTATGACCGTAACCAAACTGGCTAAGGATCTCCACAAGCCTCAAACTGTGTATCATTTTCCATTTTTCATAAGATTTTAAATAGTTATTCGTTCATGCAAGCTTGCAACAACTTTCTGCAAGGTATTTTCTGAGTGAAAAACAAAGACATCAATGTACGTTCT